>CM070492.1:27719475-27749475 GCA_036324585.1 Champsocephalus esox
TTCAGTGGGGTCCTCTCTCCCTGCCTGCCTGCCACCTCTGCTTCCTACTTCCTACCTGCTACCCTTTCCCTCACCCTATCCTGAGGGAGTACGTAGACACGTTAGTCTAGCTGCTATAGGCTTGGACTGTTGGGGACCTCACTCCGTCTTTCTGGCTGTACCTGTGTGCTCTCTTGTTCCGATCAACCCAGCTTCCCCCAAATCTCTTTTTTGTGTCCGTCTCTACGCCGGGACCCTGATCCTGTTGCTGTGGTCGTGAGTCCTGGACCCTCTATCCTGAGTCCTGGACCCTCTATCCTGAGTCCTGGATCCTCTATCCTGAGTCCTGGACCCTCTATCCTGAGTCCTGGATCCTCTATCCTGTGTCCTGGATCCTCTATCCTGAGTCCTGGACCCTCTATCCTGAGTCCTGGATCCTCTATCCTGAGTCCTGGATCCTCTATCCTGAGCACTGGATCCTCTATCCTGAGTCCTGGATCCTCTATCCTGAGTCCTGGATCCTCTATCCTGAGCACTGGATCCTCTATCCTGTGTCCTGGATCCTCTATCCTGAGTCCTGGACCCTCTATCCTGAGTCCTGGATCCTCTATCCTGAGCACTGGATCCTCTATCCTGAGTCCTGGATCCTCTATCCTGAGTCCTGGATCCTCTATCCTGAGCACTGGATCCTCTATCCTGAGTCCTGGACCCTCTATCCTGAGCACTGGATCTGAGTCCTGGACGAGTCGTGGCTGAACCTGTCTCTGCGGTCCTTGGGTCTCACCATGCTACCTCCCTGAAGGCTCCCACAGGATGGATATCCTCGTGGATTCATCTTCCTGTTACACACACATGCATTTCCAACATCTGGACGACCTATGTTGCAAATGTATTATCTTTTCACACACTTCAGTCTGTCCGTCCTGGAGAGGATCCTCCTCTGCTGCTCTCCTGAGGGTTCTCCATGCTCCCTTAGACTGTGGGTTTTCTCTGGAAGTGTTTCCTTGTACGATGTGAGGGTCTGAGGACAGAGGGTCTGAGGACAGAGCGTCTGAGGACAGAGGGTCTGAGGACAGAGGGTCTAAGGACAGAGGGTCTAAGGACAGAGGGTCTGAGGACAGAGGGTCTGAGGACAGAGGGTCTGAGGACAGAGTGTCTGAGGACAGAGCGTCTGAGGACAGAGGGTCTGAGGACAGAGGGTCTGAGGACAGAGGGTCTGAGGGCAGAGGGTCTGAGGACAGAGGGTCTGAGGACAGAGCGTCTGAGGACAGAGGGTCTGAGGACAGAGGGTCTGAGGACAGAGGGTCTGAGGACATAGGGTCTGAGGACAGAGTGTCTGAGGACAGAGCGTCTGAGGACAGAGCGTCTGAGGACAGAGGGTCTGAGGACAGAGGGTCTGAGGACAGAGTGTCTGAGGACAGAGCGTCTGAGGACAGAGCGTCTGAGGACAGAGGGTCTGAGGACAGAGGGTCTGAGGACAGAGTGTCTGAGGACAGAGCGTCTGAGGACAGAGCGTCTGAGGACAGAGTGTCTGAGGACAGAGGGTCTGAGGACAGAGTGTCTGAGGACAGAGTGTCTGAGGACAGAGCGTCTGAGGACAGAGGGTCTGAGGACAGAGGGTCTGAGGACAGAGTGTCTGAGGACAGAGCGTCTGAGGACAGAGTGTCTGAGGACAGAGTGTCTGAGGACAGAGGGTCTGAGGACAGAGCGTCTGAGGACAGAGGGTCTGAGGACAGAGGGTCTGAGGACAGAGTGTCTGAGGACAGAGCGTCTGAGGACAGAGCGTCTGAGGACAGAGGGTCTGAGGACAGAGTGTCTGAGGACAGAGCGTCTGAGGACAGAGTGTCTGAGGACAGAGGGTCTGAGGACAGAGGGTCTGAGGACAGAGTGTCTGAGGACAGAGCGTCTGAGGACAGAGCGTCTGAGGACAGAGGGTCTGAGGACAGAGGGTCTGAGGACAGAGTGTCTGAGGACAGAGCGTCTGAGGACAGAGTGTCTGAGGACAGAGGGTCTGAGGACAGAGTGTCTGAGGACAGAGCGTCTGAGGACAGAGGGGTCTGAGGACAGAGGGCCCAGGGGCCCTTGAGCAAAGAGGGCCCTCAGTGACAAGATGAAAAAAAAAGAAAAAATGATATTTTAATTAAGAAAGACATGTCGGCACAGCCTCACTCATCACATGGCTTTAAAGGACACTCACTCATCACATGGCTTTAAAGGACACTCACTCATCACATGGCTTTAAAGGACACTCACTCATCACATGGCTTTAAAGGACACTCACTCATCACATGGCTTTAAAGGACACTCACTCATCACATGGCTTTAAAGGACACTCACTCATCACATGGCTTTAAAGGACACTCACTCATCACATGGCTTTAAAGGACACTCACTCATCACATGGCTTTAAAGGACACTCACTCATCACATGGCTTTAAAGGACACTCACTCTTCGGCATAACTAACACAGCGTTTCTGTAGGGTCACATTCATAGATGTTCTAACCCGTCTCTGTGGGTCTCACTCAAGCGCGGGAAGGGCGCCGGAGTCTGATGAGAATGTTCCTGGTGGCCAAACGGCGGTACTGCACCTCCGTTAGGTCGCTGGGCCCGGAGACACTCTGTCCCACTGACTTACGTGGGGAAAGAGCGGTCTGTAAATCGTTGGATAGTTGCTTTTAAACGACCCAGTATGAACGTTTGTATCGCCCTTATTAAAAACATTCGCTCCTCAAGTTGTAAAACGTGCCAATAACGTTACTCCGAGTTACGTCGACAAACCGGTGTGCGATAGGCGATGCCAGATTGACTGAACATTCTAAAGATTGGTCGTGTTGGTATGATTGTGTCGGCGTGGTGTTACTTGTTGGTACATGGGTTGGGGGGGGGCCATGAGCGCTCAGTGCCCAGGGGCCCCTGGAGGTACTAATCCGGCCCTGGGTCTGAGGACAGGCAAACTGTGAAAAGTGTAACCGTGGTGATTTTGGGCTGTAAATAAACGTTGATTGATTGAAGGAGTGAAAGTAGAGACGAACAAAGGGAGTGAACCGGTCGGGGTGTTGACCTTTGACCCCCGGTCCAATCGGGGAAATGAAGGTGTTATTATTCTAGAAGAAGTCGGAAGGGAGGGGTCAGAGGGTCTGAGGACAGAGGGTCTGAGGACAGAGGGTTTGAGGACAGAGGGTCTGAGCACAGAGGGTCTAAGGACAGAGGGTCTGAGGACAGAGGGTCTAGGACAGAGGGTCTGAGCACAGAGGGTCTGAGCACAGAGGGTCTGAGCACAGAGGGTCAGAGGGTCTGAGGACAGAGGGTCTGAGCACAGAGGGTCAGAGGACAGAGGGTCAGCGGACAGAGGGTCAGAGGTCACCAGTAACGACAGCTGAGACTTCAGGACACGAAGACACTGATTCATAAACATAGTATGTGTTTAAATCTGAAGACACTAGAATCAAACACATTCACTCAGTGATATCTGACCAAATGGTCTCGCGGGGCCGTACCAAATGGTCTCGCGGGCCGTACCAAATGGTCTCGCGGGCCGTACCAAATGGTCTCGCGGGCCGTACCAAATGGTCTCGCGGGCGTACCAAATGGTCTCGCGGGCCGGAGGTTCCCCACCCTGCTCTAAAGAAACCCCAGAAAGGCTGGATTATTGAACTAGCAGCAAGTGAACCCTTCAATGTGTTCAGACTCAGCTGAGACACATATGAAGGGGCCGGCTCGAGGCAGCGGTCATGAGGACTTCACACATTGGAACTCCAGCTGTAATGTTCAGATCCCAAATTAACCCTTTGTGTGGAATCACAAACCCGCTTTGGTCACACGCCACTTCTGTAATGGCCAGTGTTCATACACTTCTTCACCAAGGACCCCTCCAGGACCTCCCAAGGACTCCACCAGGAGCTCCCAAGGACCTCTCCAGGACCTCCAAGGACTCCTCCAGGACCTCCCAAGGACCCCCCAAGGACCTCCCAAGGACCCTCCCTACTTTCCGTGAATCTCCTCTTCAGTTTAAGCCTCCTCACTAAACACAGGATTCATCTTTGTTATCATTTCTGCGATTACATAAAACGTAGATGACACTCGATGCAACGTGGAGTCGCGTTCCTAAGGAGGAAAGGAGGAAAGGAGGCAAGGAGGCAAGGAGGCGGAGCTTGTTTCCACGGTGCTTTTATTCTCTCAGTGAAACTAGAAGAAGGTGTTCGGCCTCTTGGTGGTGAAGCGAGGCTTGTGCTGGCGACGCAGCACGCGATGCGGCAGAGGGAACTTTATCTTGGAGTCCTGCAACACACAAAACACACATTCAACAACAACAACAACAACAACACGCTGGGGGCTCGATGGAGTGAATGTGAAAGCAAACGCACGTGGAACTGCTTGATCGCCGGTCTGCGACATTTGTTGGCAGCGATGATTTGGACCTTCATGATCTGGATGGAGTGAGCGCGAGCACGATGACGAGCGCCCATATCACGATCTGAGGAAGAGGAGGAAGAGGAGGAGGAGGAGGAGAGGAAGAGGAGGAGAGGAGGAAGAGGTGGAGGAAGAGGAAGAGAGGAGGAGGAGGAAGAGGAGGAGAGGAAGAGGAGGAGGAGAGGAAGAGGTGGAGGAGGAGAGGAGGAGGAGGAGGAGAGGGGAAGAGGAGGAGGAGAGGAGGAAGAGGAGGGAGGAGAGGAAGAGGAGGAGGAGAGGAGGAAGAGAAGAGGAGGAGGAGGAGGAGGAAGAGAAGAGGAGGAGGAGAGGAGGAGGAGAGAGGAAGAGAGGAGAGGAGAGGAGGAAGAGGAGGAGGAGGAGAGGAAGAGGAGAGGAAGAGGTGGAGGAGGAGAGGAGGAGGAGGAGGAGAGGAGGAGGAGGAGGAGGAGGAGGAGAGGAGGAAGAGGAGAGGAGGAGGAGAGGAGGAAGAGGAGAGGAGGAAGAGGAGGATGAGAGGAGGAAGAGAAGAGGAGGAGGAGAGGAAGAGGAGAGGAAGAGGAGGAGAGGAAGAGGAGGAGAGGAAGAGGAGAGGAAGAGGAGGAGAGGAAGAGGAGGAGAGGGAAGAGGAGGAGAGGAGAGAGGAGAGGAGGAAGAGGAGGAGGAGAGGAAGAGGAGGATGAGAGGAGGAAGAGAAGAGGAGGAGAGGAGGAGGAAGAGGAGAGGAAGAGGAGGAGAGGAAGAGGAGGAAGAGGAAGAGGAGAGGAAGAGGAGGAGAGGAAGAGGAGGAGAGGAAGAGGAGAGGAAGAGGAGGAGAGGAAGAGGAGAGGAAGAGGAGGAGAGGAAGAGCAGGAGAGGAAGAGAGGAGGGAAGAGGAGGTGGAGAGGAAGAAGAGGTGGAGGAGGAGAGGGGGAGAGGAGGAGAGGGGAAGAGGAGGAGGAGAGGAGGAGGAGGGGGAAGAGGAGAGGAGGAGGAAGAGGAAGAGGAGAGGAGGAGGAAGAGGAAGAGGAAGAGGAGGAGAGGAGAGGAGGAAGATTAGTATGAGGAGGAGCTAGCGTAAAGCCTGTATATAAACACAACCTCTCTCTCCAGGCCTCTTTTCCACCAGGAACCGGTTCTGCTCTGGGCTCCACGTGTCCCGCTCAGAGAACCGTGGAGCCCAGAGGAGCCCCGTGGAGCCCAGAGGAGAACCGTGGAGCCCAGAGGAGACCCGTGGAGCCCAGAGGAGCCCCGTGGAGCCCAGAGGAGAACCGTGGAGCCCAGAGGAGAACCGTGGAGCCCAGAGGAGAACCGTGGAGCCCAGAGGAGCCCCGTGGAGCCCAGAGGAGAACCGTGGAGCCCAGAGGAGAACCCACACGTCTCTCGCTGGTCTCTCGTCTCGGTTTGAACGCCCAGGCGGCGGTGGATATGAACGGTTCTCCGTAGCGGCGCTCTGTAGCTCCTTGGATTCACTTTCAGAGGCACGGCAGCTCAGGAAAGGCGACAAGGTTCACTTCCTGTTTGCACGCCAGAGAAGATCGCATCACGCTGACACGGCCTTTGGGTTTGGGTGCAGCACATGTTCTACAGTTACAGTCTGATGCATTTAACCATCCGGGGGGTGGGTGGGTGTGTGTGTGTGTGTGTGTGGTGTGTGTGTGTGTGGTGTGTGTGTGTGTGTGTGTGGGCGACTCACAGCACTGGGTGACGGCTGCAGACGTGGTCAGGTCTCTGTACTCTCGGTACATGTTGTGTGTTCCGCTGCGAGAGTCGTAACGCAGCCAGATGCCGAAGTTCTTCACCTTCTGGGGAGTCTTCTCGTGGACCTGGAACACACACACACACACACACACACACACACACACTTAGAGACAGAGACCAAGGGGAGAGTCTGAAGCCCCTTGGATTCACTTCAACCGTATTCATCATCTAAGAGTCTTTTAAAAACACGCATCTACTCCAGAGGCCGTTTCTCAACCTCGGGGAAACTGGCTTCCAAGGATGCTCCGTCACCGAGCGTTCCAATCTCCAGCATGCTTGGAATTCCACCGAGGCCGCCTCCTTGTTTTGGGGGTGATCTCGAGGCTGCACATGGGCAGACTTCGCATCCTTCAAAATCTATATCAGGCGGGCCTCTCATACGAGGCACGCCCGCTCGCCTGTTCCACGCTTCGTCCTCCGAATGCCAGGAAGGATTCTTGCCTCGCTTCTGAAGGAAGTGACTCGGAAGACATGTGCTACCAAGGAAGCATCCTCGAGTTTCCACCAGTCTGTGTGTGAGTGGCTTTGACTCGAGGCGTCTGCAGAAGTTCGTTTAATTCGCCGGTAAAAATATACAATCAGTCCAATTCAGAGCGTATTAATATAATCTGAATAGTCGGCTGCTCTCGCCGATGCCACAGCACACTTTAGATAACTCGACTTTAACGTCGTTCTGCCAAGAGGCGGAGAGGCACGTCTGCCTCGCCTACTGAACCCGCAAGGCGCTTCTGCACTGAGGAGATGTCTGTGTACATGTTGTCGTCTGCAGTGTGAGTGTTGTTGTTGTTTACCAGTCCGCAGTAGACGGTCTCTCCGGACGCCTTCTTCATCTTCCTCAGCTGAGACACGAAGTACCAGAATCTGGACTTCGCCACCACGTGATTCGGGGCGAAGATCCTCATGCGGTACAGGGGGGGGGCCGGGTTCTTCGCCGAGGGCAGCAAGCGCCCAACGACCTTATACTCCCGAAGCTTCAGGGGCACAAGAGAGAGTAAGTACACACATCCTGCAGTCAAGTAGAAAGTACACACATCCTGTACTCCAGTAGAACGGGTAATATACATCACTTCAAATACATATAGAAATATACACAATAGATCTGTAGCTCCTTGGATTCACTTTCAGAGGCACGGCAGCGCAAAGAAAGGCGACAAGGTTCACTTCCTGTTTGCACGCCAGACAAAATCGCATCACACTGATACGGCCTTTGGGTTTGGGTGCAGCACTTAAATATAGACACGTTTCATCAGTCTGTCAACGCCACTAGGAAGTACTACAGGCCACTAGGAAGTACTACAGGCCACTAGGAAGTACTACAGGCCACTAGGAAGTACTACAGGCCACTAGGAAGTACTACCGGCCACTAGGAAGTACTACCGGCACTAGGAAGTACTACCGGCCACTAGGAAGTACTACCGGCCATTAGGAAGTATTACCGGCCATTAGGAAGTATTACCAGGCCATTAGGAAGTATTACCAGGCCATTAGGAAGTATTGCCAGGCCATAGGAAGTATTGCCAGGCCATTAGGAAGTATTGCCAGGCCATTAGGAAGTATTGCCAGGCCATTAGGAAGTATTACCAGGCCATTAGGAAGTATTGCCAGGCCATTAGGAAGTATTACCAGGCCATTAGGAAGTATTACCAGGCCATTAGGAAGTATTGCCAGGCCATTAGGAAGTATTACCAGCCATTAGGAAGTACTGCCAGCCATTAGGAAGTATTACCAGCCCACTAGGAAGTATTACCAGCCCACTAGGAAGTATTACCAGGCCACTAGGAAGTATTGCCAGCCATTAGGAAGTATTGCCAGCCATTAGGAAGTATTGCCAGCCATTAGGAAGTATTGCCAGCCATTAGGAAGTATTGCGTATTGCCAGGCCATTAGGAAGTATTACCAGCCATTAGGAAGTATTACCAGCCATTAGGAAGTATTACCAGGCCATTAGGAAGTATTACCAGCCATTAGGAAGTATTACCGGCCATTAGGAAGTATTACCAGGCCATTAGGAAGTATTACCAGCCATTAGGAAGTATTACCGGCCACTAGGAAGTATTACCAGGCCACTAGGAAGTATTACCAGGCCATTAGGAAGTATTACCAGCCATTAGGAAGTATTACCGGCCATTAGGAAGTATTACCAGGCCATTAGGAAGTATTACCAGCCATTAGGAAGTATTGCCAGCCATTAGGAAGTATTGCCAGCCAGCCATTAGGAAGTATTGCCAGCCAGCCATTAGGAAGTATTGCCAGCCAGCCATTAGGAAGTATTGCCAGCCAGCCATTAGGAAGTATTGCCAGCCAGCCATTAGGAAGTATTGCCAGCCATTAGGAAGTATTGCGTATTGCCAGGCCATTAGGAAGTATTACCAGCCATTAGAAGTATTACCAGCCTTTAGGAAGTACTGCCAGCCATTAGGAAGTATTGCCAGCCATTAGGAAGTATTGCCAGCCATTAGGAAGTATTGCCAGCCATTAGGAAGTATTGCGTATTGCCAGGCCATTAGGAAGTATTACCAGCCATTAGGAAGTATTGCCAGCCATTAGGAAGTATTGCGTATTGCCAGGCCATTAGGAAGTATTACCAGCCCACTAGGAAGTATTACCAGGCCACTAGGAAGTATTGCCAGCCATTAGGAAGTATTGCCAGCCATTAGGAAGTATTGCCAGCCATTAGGAAGTATTGCCAGCCATTAGGAAGTATTGCGTATTGCCAGACCATTAGGAAGTATTACCAGCCATTAGGAAGTATTACCAGCCATTAGGAAGTACTACCAGCCATTAGGAAGTATTGCCAGCCATTAGGAAGTATTGCCAGCCATTAGGAAGTATTGCCAGCCATTAGGAAGTATTGCGTATTGCCAGGCCATTAGGAAGTATTACCAGCCATTAGGAAGTATTACCAGCCATTAGGAAGTATTACCAGCCATTAGGAAGTACTACCAGCCATTAGGAAGTACTACCAGCCATTAGGAAGTACTACCAGCCACTAGGAAGTACTACAAGTTACATTTAAATCTGTCGTATTATTTGGTGCATTGTAACAGAACAATAGAGTGTGGATTTCGTGGAGTCCTTTGCTCTGACTCAGAGGCGCGCCAACACTCGTTCGCCCTGTCCAGCACGTTCTGTAGCTTTGCATATACTTTCATAAATGTTAAATGTGTTCTATTAATAGAATATATATATAATAAATACACTGCTGTTGAAAAAAGGACATCTTTAACAAATTAAATCCATTATTATCTTTGATTACATGTTCAACCCTTTAGCTACTAACTATCCTTACATTCGCTGCGGTTACGAGTACATGGTGTAAACATGGCTTATTTACATTAATGATTGCACTCAAGTTAAACAACATGACAAACAATGTAACACCTTCTTCGTTGTCCTGTACTCTAAAAAGCAAGATGATTTATTATTGACATACTTAAGTCACACTTGGATGAACTGTAATGGATATGCATGTGTTGTTCACTTGGGAAAACTCAGACTATGTTGTACTTTTCGTTTAATTAGATCTGGTGTAAATACTTAATACATATTCTACTTTAATGATAAATAGCAGGGTTAGTTTTGCCCTCACCCTACAAGTCATTTCCTCAACTGGTTTATGTTTGCACCCGCACAAAACGGTCAATGTACCTGGCATTAAACTTGGTTATGCTGTACCATTGGAGCTAGCATGTTAGCATTGGGAGTTCTGCAGAAACTACTTCAAACTAGCCTCGCTACTTGCCCCAGGAGAGGGGCTCTTTAATCAACTGTATATACTGTTAAAAAACACACGTGGCCATTTAAAACCCGTTTAAAACACAAGCACTCACTTGTAGAGAGCTGCATGCTAATCCCACGTTGCGGAGGAAGCCCATTAGCACCACGTTAGCAGTTAGCATTAGTTAGCTTCCATTGGAGTCAGCTTAGAAAACACGTTAGCATTGGCTAGCTTTAAATTAGCTTAACGCCACAGCTAAAAACGAACCATGCGGTGCGTTTAGCTGATGATTACACACACACATCTCTACGAGTGAGGATGTCTGAATGGTGCCGTCTATTTGGAGAACAGGAGTGACTTCTAACGGAGTCTCATGTTAACGGTCGGTCTCCACATGGTCTAGCACCCGCCATGTTGGACCCTCACGCCGGGACGAAAAACACTAAAAACGCCACTAACTTCTAGATTTTTCCGAAATGTTAATACATAAATCGTACACACATAGCGTTATAAAGCGACATCGGTTCGTGTATCCCGTGTGTGTCGGGTTTAAATACGGATTTTAAAGGTTTTACGTACTGTGCCGGACGCCTTCATGGTGTCAGTCTGTCACTGCCACGGGAAAAGAGGAAGCTGGAAGGAGGAGCCTGGTGACGTCATATGGACCGAGAGGCGGTGAAAGGCGGGACTTCCGGGGACTCAGACAGAAGATGGTGTCACGTTGGTAATTGTACTTTTAAAATATTATTATTATATTTTATAATAATACAATTAAAATTAAAAAATATTACGGGTCTTTAAATATTACTATTTATTTTTAAAAAAAATGTAATGACGATTTGGTTTTATTTTCAATAAACCGCAAACTCTATTTTGTGTTTGCTCACACGAATCCGAAACGAACTTCAGACTCAGTCTTGACCGTCACTCGGAAACAGTTGACGTCTTAAAAATATAAATAAATAACGTAAATTCGCTAAATATCATACAATTTATGCAACTATAACACAATATAACTGTGGTTAAAATATAAAAGATACATTTTATTTTGTGGTTAAAATACAGAAAAAAACATTATAATTTAGTATTAATATTTTTGACGGCGATGCTTCGTGTATTTCTACGGAAGAGGATTAGGGCCACGTTTGTTCTGAGATTAAAGTCAGAATTCTGACTTTAATCTCAGAACAAAAAACATAACAATTCTTTGGGAGAATAAAGTCATACATCCCGGTCACTGTAGAACCAGAGATTTACACTTCGCAGTCGGCAGTTCCGCACAAGGATGACCGGAACATTACGGCCCTTTGGCTTTGCTTTTTAATTATTGGTTGATCCACGAGATGTGAAATATAGAAACGGAACAAATATCTGCCTGTAATGTGCCAGTGCAATAACAATTATTAAAGTATCCAAATGTAAAAGATAGGTTTTGTTGTCACAAAATGCCTGCAGAACAGATGTTGAGACATAACCTTCAGAATGTCTCTCGGTATCAAAGCAACACTTGCAATCGTAGTAAAAAGCAAACAATTGTAATCATAACTTCTCATCACTAAGATAACTGGTAGAAGACTATTCAGTCTGTTTATATGCACATCTGAGAGTTGTGTGTGTGTGTGCGTGTGTGTATAGGGAAAGTGTGTATGTGTGTCTACTTGTTTAGAAGAACCACCCACTTGAAACTTTAACAAGACATTTGGAATCAAGGCAATGTGACGCCTGAGGAAACATTTGATCATAAAACATTTTAAGCATTATTTTAAGATGATGTCTGAATTACTTTTTACACAAGTATAAAACATGTTCTAAATAAACAAGTATGCTTTGAACAAGGCACTTGCTTTGCAGCTTTATATTCCAGTCAAAGGTCAGATAAGGGGTGAGCTCCACATTCATGCTTTCACACAAGTTATTCACCCGGGTGAGCGGCATATCATTTTACAATGTACACAAAGCAAGAGGCAGCAGACAGTACATTGTATTTTACAACTGTCTGCTTCCATATAGGAACAATGACGCATGCAACTGTTCTTGTTTGAATCCTTACACATCTTAGCAGTATGAACAAATTACATTTCTGTCAAGTCAGGTTTGTGTTCTGCAACTGGAGAATATGTAATGTGGTCAATATGCAAGTGTGTTGTAGTTTGTGAACACACCACCAAAACAAGTCAGAATTCTGACTAACTAATAATTCGGCCCTAATCCTCTTCCTATGTTTCCCTAAAAAACTAATACATAAAATAAAATATATAATAATGCTCGATTCAAAATGGAAAAATATACGTTCAAAGGCGAGGGAAATTGGTCGCCAACGTGTAAACAAAGGGGTTGAAAACACATTTAAAATCAAGGCTCTTCTCTATGTGTAGAGAGTGATGGAGTTTAGAGAGTGATGGAGTTTAGAGAGTGATGGAGTTTAGAGAGTGATGGAGTTTAGAGAGTGATGGAGTTTAGAGAGTGATGGAGTTTAGAGAGTGATGGAGTTTAGAGAGTGATGGAGTTTAGAGAGTGATGGAGTTTAGAGAGTGATGGAGTTTAGAGAGTGATGGAGTTTAGAGAGTGATGGAGTGTAGAGAGTGATGGAGTTTAGAGAGTGATGGAGTGTAGAGAGTGATGGAGTTAGAGAGTGATGGAGTGTAGAGAGTGATGGAGTGTAGAGAGTGATGGAGTTTAGAGAGTGATGGAGTTTAGAGAGTGATGGAGTGTAGAGAGTGATGGAGTTTAGAGAGTGATGGAGTGTAGAGAGTGATGGAGTTTAGAGAGTGATGGAGTGTAGAGAGTGATGGAGTTTAGAGAGTGATGGAGTTTAGAGAGTGATGGAGTGTAGAGAGTGATGGAGTGTAGAGAGTGATGGAGTTTAGAGAGTGATGGAGTTTAGAGAGTGATGGAGTTTAGAGAGTGATGGAGTTTAGAGAGTGATGGAGTGTAGAGAGTGATGGAGTTTAGAGAGTGATGGAGTTAGAGAGTGTGAGTAGAGAGTGATGGAGTTTAGAGAGTGATGGAGTTTAGAGAGTGATGGAGTTTAGAGAGTGATGGAGTTTAGAGAGTGATGGAGTTTAGAGAGTGATGGAGTTTAGAGAGTGATGGAGTGTAGAGAGTGATGGAGTGTAGAGAGTGATGGAGTTTAGAGAGTGATGGAGTTTAGAGAGTGATGGAGTGTAGAGAGTGATGGAGTTTAGAGAGTGATGGAGTTTAGAGAGTGATGGAGTTTAGAGAGTGATGGAGTTTAGAGAGTGATGGAGTTTAGAGAGTGATGGAGTTTAGAGAGTGATGGAGTGTAGAGAGTGATGGAGTTTAGAGAGTGATGGAGTTTAGAGAGTGATGGAGTTAGAGAGTGATGGAGTTTAGAGAGTGATGGAGTTTAGAGAGTGATGGAGTTTAGAGAGTGATGGAGTTTAGAGAGTGATGGAGTTTAGAGAGTGATGGAGTTTAGAGAGTGATGGAGTTTAGAGAGTGATGGAGTTAGAGAGTGATGGAGTTAGAGAGTGATGGAGTGTAGAGAGTGATGGAGTTTAGAGAGTGATGGAGTTTAGAGAGTGATGGAGTTTAGAGAGTGATGGAGTTTAGAGAGTGATGGAGTTAGAGAGTGATGGAGTTTAGAGAGTGATGGAGTGTAGAGAGTGATGGAGTTTAGAGAGTGATGGAGTTTAGAGAGTGATGGAGTTAGAGAGTGATGGAGTTTAGAGAGTGATGGAGTTTAGAGAGTGATGGAGTTAGAGAGTGATGGAGTTTAGAGAGTGATGGAGTTAGAGAGTGATGGAGTTTAGAGAGTGATGGAGTTTAGAGAGTGATGGAGTTTAGAGAGTGATGGAGTGTAGAGAGTGATGGAGTTTAGAGAGTGATGGAGTTAGAGAGTGATGGAGTTTAGAGAGTGATGGAGTGTAGAGAGTGATGGAGTTTAGAGAGTGATGGAGTTTAGAGAGTGATGGAGTTTAGAGAGTGATGGAGTTAGAGAGTGATGGAGTTAGAGAGTGATGGAGTTTAGAGAGTGATGGAGTTAGAGAGTGATGGAGTTTAGAGAGTGATGGAGTTTAGAGAGTGATGGAGTTTAGAGAGTGATGGAGTTTAGAGAGTGATGGAGTTTAGAGAGTGATGGAGTGTAGAGAGTGATGGAGTTTAGAAAATCATTATTTTCGTATAATATTTCCACGGCGAGCTGCTACGCTATATCTCCGATCCTAAACACTGAACAAGATACAAATCAAATCAACACATCTTCCTAAATCTACAGATCAATTAGAAAACATAACCGTGTTTAAAATATATATAAATATACTCTACGGGTACGCTTCGTTATCCGTCCCAAAAAATGCAAAGAAAATGTAAGAACAAAAGAAAACCAATGTCACGTGTTGACATCTGCAGCGTGCCACATACCCTTTGACGGCTACGCTCAGTCTATCTTCCTAAAGAAACGTTGGAAAATTGACAACAACATATAACTGTGGTGAACATTTATAAAATATAAAAATTATTCTTATGAAAATATTTTTCCAAAAAAATTGTTAAAATATATTAAAACGTTTTTTTATTTGTTTATGAAAATAACCCGTTAAATATATTTGTTTTGATATGTGTCCATTTGTTTACGGCTACATTACATTTCTCTTCCAAAAAAACTAAAATCAACAACAACAACAAATAACTGTGGTTAAAATATATTAAAGTAAATATATCTTTTATACATGTATTAATATTGGTACGGCTTCGCTAAGTAACTCTTCGCTAAGTAACTCTTCGCTAAGTAACTCTTCGCTAAGTAACTCTTCGCTAAGTAACTCTTCGCTAAGTAACTCTTCGCTAAGTAACTCTTCGCTAAGTAATTCTTCGCTAAGTAACTCTTCGCTAAGTAACTCTTCACTAACTAGTAACTCTTCGCTAAGTAACTCTTCGCTAAGTAACTCTTCGCTAAGTAACTCTTCGCTAAGTAACTCTTCACTAACTAGTAACTCTTCACTAACTAGTAACTCTTCGCTAAGTAACTCTTCACTAACTAGTAATTCTTCGCTAAGTAACCCTTCGCTAAGTAACTCTTTGTGAACAAGTAACTCTTCACTAACTAGTAACCCTTCGCTAAGTAACTCTTCGTGAACAAGTAACTCTTCGCTAACTAGTAACTCTTCGCGAAGTAACTCTTCGCTAAGTAACTCTTCGCTAAGTAATTCTTCACTAACTAGTAATTCTTCGCTAAGTAACCCTTCGTGAACAAGTAACTCTTCACTTACTAGTAACTCTTCGCGAAGTAACTCTTCGCTAAGTAACTCTTCACTAACTAGTAACTATTCGCGAAGTAACTCTTCGCTAAGTAACTCTTTGCTAAGTAATTCTTCACTAACTAGTAATTCTTCGCTAAGTAACCCTTCGTGAACAAGTAACTCTTCACTTACTAGTAACTCTTCGCGAAGTAACTCTTCGCTAAGTAACTCTTCACTAACTAGTAATTCTTCGCGAAGTAACTCTTCGCTAAGTAATTCTTCACTAACTAGTAACTCTTCGCGAAGTAACTCTTCGCTAACTAGTAACTCGCTAATAGTAACTCTTCGCGAAGTAACTCTTCGCTAAGTAACTCTTCGCTAAGTAACTCTTCGCTAACTAGTAACTCTTCGCGAAGTAACTCTTCGCTAAGTAACTCTTCGCTAACTAGTAACTCTTCGCTAAGTAACTCTTCGCTAAGTAACTCTTCACTAACTAGTAACTCTTCGCTAACTAGTAACTCTTCGCTAACTAGTAACTCTTCGCGAAGTAACTCTTTATAGAAAAAGAAGGGGAAAAAAGAAAGAAGGAAAACGAGGAAAACCCGTAGCGTAGTGCTTCCTGTGTGACCCGGATGTTAACGGCCAGACACGCCGCTCCTCTCGGTCCGACGACATGCAGCAGATTTCTGGATGATCCTCAGCGGCTCCATGATGAACTGACGAGGGGGAAACACATTCATCTCTTAAGTTTTAATTAAGGCAAGTCTCCTCTCATCTACTCTCTGTTCTTAGTGTGGAAGTCTCGGTTAAAAACGGCTCACGTCAGTTTGTCCTCGCGAGATGTTCTTCGGTAACCGTTACCTGACCAACTGACATTTCAAAAGACGTTAAAACTTCACCTACTTACCCTGAAACACCGACATTAACGTCGTTAACACGGCTCCCGGGATGCCTTGTGGTTTAGGGTTTGTTAAAAGTGTTAAATGAACGAAGTCTCACAGCTATGATGCTAATGCTAGCTTCAGTTAGCGGCGTTTCTAAATGAAGTTGTTAGCATGTTAGCTGGTTAGCATGCAACTTATGGATCCACAGCCCAGGTCATATGGATACACATGTAACCCCTTATATGTGAAGTATGTGTGTTTGTATTGTTGTTGTTGACACTGTAAAGGAGGTGTTGACTGTGTAGGGAGGATGAGCTGTCATTATATCCACTGTAAATATATATAATACACACAATAATACTGCTTTTAAGTAGATATTAGGGTGAAATATACACCTTTTTATCCATGTTATATATCAGGATGATTAATGAGTACATGACGAAGATAATCACTAACACACGACAACACATGCCTCGTTTTATTTAGTTGAGACATGTGGTACTTCTACTGTGATATACAATGAAAATAAGAAGTGTTGTTGTTGTTGTTGTTGTTGACACTGATGTTAGGAAAGATGAGCTGTCATTATATCCACTATCATGCTGTTTATAATACATGTAGGATCCATACTAGCTCTTCTTCCAACAGACTTAATATAATATGCATGACACTAAATAATCATAAAACAACAACAACAACAACAACAACAACAACTCGTGGCCTAGTTCTATTGAGTAAAGGCTGTATATTACACAATATTACAGTGTTGACTCAACAAGAAGTATTCACTAAAGCCCCTGTCACACTGTCCCGAAGTTCACACCCGACGGACACACGAATATGAATTGTGAATTTCGCACGAAGATGGCCCCGAACCGCACGACGGCAACATGTACATTACATTTAAGATACACAACTGCAACGACAGTACCACAAACAGTTATGTTACAGTACTGTGATCCTGTGTCTTCACACTTTGTTCTTTACTTTCTCCGTCTGTATATGGAGAAGATATTACGTTTTCTCCGTCATGTTGTTTCCATAGCAACAACAACTTCCTGTCAACTCTCCTTCAAAATAATATATTACATCCTTTTCAGTTTCACGGTAACACAAATTGAGTTGTTTACATAATATGTTGACGTGATTTTGTTGTGCAATAAAACCCGATGGACACACGATAAGGAAACGTTCAAATTCGGCTGTGATCGTAGCATCGAAGCCTCCCTCACAGAGCCCCTCCCTCTCAGAGCCCTCCCTCTCAGAGCCCCTCCCTCTCAGAGCCCTCCTCACAGAGCCCTTCCTCTCAGAGCCCCTCCCTCCACAGAGCCCCTCCTCCACAGAGCCCCTCCTTACAGAGCCCTCCCTCACAGAGCCCCTCTCACAGAGCCCCTCCTCACAGAGCCCCTCCCTCACAGAGCCCCTTCCTCACAGAGCCCCTTCCTCACAGAGCCCCTCTCCTCACAGAGCCCTCCCTCACAGAGCCCCTCCCTCTCAGAGCCCTCCCTCTCAGAGCCCCTCCCTCTCAGAGCCCCTCCCTCACAGAGCCCCTCCCTCACAGAGCCCCTTCTCCCTTTCCCCTTCCTATTTATGGACATGCTTTATTTTGAAGGAGAGTTAGCGCTGTTGACAGGAAGTTGTTGTTGCTATGGAAACAATGTGACGGAGATTAACGGAGAACAGTAATATCTACATATAAAGACGGAGAAAGTAAGCGATAACGTTTATGGTTACGTGTTGTTACCCCCCGAACAAGCTCTTAGGCTGATATTGGAGATTTCAATAAATTAAATTTGGGAAAAAAAACGGGGGGAAAACAAACAAAACGAATATCCGACTGACGAAATTGAAACCCGAAGATTCCTCCAACGAACGAATTCGGATATTCTGGTCCAGCCCTACAGGCAGCTAGGCCATCCAGCTACTTTAGCCGGCTCAGATGATTGGTCGTGCTTTCTACAGCGCTACTACATACTGATATACACCTGAACATCAGCAGGAAGGACTCTTTAAAGTAGAGACGCTACATACTGATATACACCTGAACATCAGCAGGAGAGGACTCTTTAAAGTAGAGACACTACATACTGATATACACCTGAACATCAGCAGGAGAGGACTCTTTAAAGCAGAGACACTACATACTGATATACACCTGAACATCAGCAGGAGAGGACTCTTTAAAGTAGAGACACTACATACTGATATACACCTGAACATCAGCAGGAGAGGACTCTTTAAAGTAGAGACACTACATACTGATATACACCTGAACATCAGCAGGAGAGGACTCTTTAAAGTAGAGACACTACATACTGATATACCCTGAACATCAGCAGGAGGACTCTTTAAAGTAGAGACACTACATACTGATATACACCTGAACATCAGCAGGAGAGGACTCTTTAAAGTAGAGACACTACATACTGATATACACCTGAACATCAGCAGGGAGGACTCTTTAAAGTAGAGACGCTACATACTGATATACACCTGAACATCAGCAGGAGAGGACTCTTTAAAGTAGAGACACTACATACTGATATACACCTGAACATCAGCAGGAGAGGACTCTTTAAAGTAGAGACACTACATACTGATATACACCTGAACATCAGCAGGAGAGGACTCTTTAAAGTAGAGACACTACATACTGATATACACCTGAACATCAGCAGGAAGGACTCTTTAAAGTAGAGACACTACATACTGATATACACCTGAACATCAGCAGGAGAGGACTCTTTAAAGTAGAGACACTACATACTGATATACACCTGAACATCAGCAGGAGAGGACTCTTTAAAGTAGAGACACTACATACTGATATCCTGAACATCAGCAGGAGAGGACTCTTTAAAGTAGAGACACTACATACTGATATACACCTGAACATCAGCAGGAGAGGACTCTTTAAAGTAGAGACACTACATACTGATATACACCTGAACATCAGCAGGAGAGGACTCTTTAAAGTAGAGACACTACATACTGATATACACCTGAACATCAGCAGGAGAGGACTCTTTAAAGTAGAGACACTACATACTGATATCCACCTGAACATCAGCAGGAGAGGACTCTTTAAAGTAGAGACACTACATACTGATATACACCTGAACATCAGCAGGAGAGGACTCTTTAAAGTAGAGACACTACATACTGATATACACCTGAACATCAGCAGGAGAGGACTCTTTAAAGTAGAGACACTACATACTGATATACACCTGAACATCAGCAGGAGAGGACTCTTTAAAGTAGAGACACTACATACTGATATACACCTGAACATCAGCAGGAGAGGACTCTTTAAAGTAGAGACACTACATACTGATATACACCTGAACATCAGCAGGAGAGCACTCTTTAAAGTGAGACATACTACTGATATACACCTGAACATCATCAGGAGGGACTCTTTAAAGTAGAGACACATACTGATATACACCTGAACATCAGCAGGAGAGGACTCTTTAAAGTAGAGACACTACATACTGATATACACCTGAACATCAGCAGGAGAGGACTCTTTAAAGTGAGACACTACATACTGATATACACCTGAACATCAGCAGGAGAGGACTCTTTAAAGTAGAGACACTACATACTGATATACACCTGAACATCAGCAGGAGAGGACTCTTTAAAGTAGAGACACTACATACTGATATACACCTGAACATCAGCAGGAGAGGACTCTTTAAAGTAGAGACACTACATACTGATATACACCTGAACATCAGCAGGAGAGGACTCTTTAAAGTAGAGACACTACATACTGATATACACCAGAACATCAGCAGGAGAGGACTCTTTAAAGTAGAGACACTACATACTGATATACACCTGAACATCAGCAGGAGAGGACTCTTTAAAGTAGAGACACTACATACTGATATACACCTGAACATCAGCAGGAGAGGACTCTTTAAAGTAGAGACACTACATACTGATATACACCTGAACATCAGCAGGAGAGGACTCTTTAAAGTAGAGACACTACATACTGATATACACCTGAACATCAGCAGGAGAGGACTCTTTAAAGTAGAGACACTACATACTGATATACACCTGAACATCAGCAGGAGAGGACTCTTTAAAGTAGAGACACTACATACTGATATACACCTGAACATCAGCAGGAGAGGACTCTTTAAAGTAGAGACACTACATACTGATATACACCTGAACATCAGCAGGAGAGGACTCTTTAAAGTAGAGACACTACATACTGATATACACCTGAACATCAGCAGGAAGGACTTTTAAAGTAGAGACACACATACTGATATACACCTGAACATCAGCAGGAGAGGACTCTTTAAAGTAGAGACACTACACACTGATATACACCTGAACATCAGCAGGAGAGGACTCTTTAAAGTAGAGACACTACATACTGATAGGAGAGCACTCTTTAAAGGCCACCTTCTGAAAGTCCATGGTATACTGATGTGTGTCCCTGTGCTCCTGCAGATGAGAGAGAGCAGCTATCTGAAGCTAAGCTAACACTGGATGGCCTGCCAGTCCGTCTGTGTGATCATGGACGAGCAGGCCCTGCTGGGGCTCAACCCCAACGCCGACGCCCGCTACAGACACAGGGTGAGACTTTATTCCATCCATTTTTATAACATGTCACTCACACTCACCGTTAGTTTGTGTGTTATTCTATCATTTGTTTCAGATAGATTTTCTTAATTCTTTGAACCTTTTTTTAAACACTTTCTAAAATATATTCTTTAATTCCAACTTTTTATTTGATATATTTTGACATTTTCTGATGTGTGTGTGTGTGTGTGTGTGTCTGTCTCTGTGTGTGTGGTGTGTGTGTGTGCAGGCCATGGCGTACTTCGAGCAGCTGAAGGAGTCTCAGGACGGCTGGGAGGTTTGTGCCGAGGCTCTCGTTAAAGGCATCTACAAGTGAGTGGCAGCACACAGCTTCAAAGTTCATGGTGTGTGTCTGTTTTGTGTGTGTGTGTGTTAACGTGTTTATCTGTTCCAGTGATGACCATGTGAAGTTCTTCTGCTTCCAAGTGCTGGAGCATCAGATCCGCTTCAGGTGAGGAGGAGGAAGAGGAGAGGAGGAGGAGAGGAGGAGGAGGAGGAGGAGAGGAGGAGGAGGAGGAGGAGGAGGAGGAGAGGAGGAGAGGAGAGGAGAGGAGAGGAGAGGAGGAGATATTGATGTTGTTTATTCTGCAGAAACATGCATTTGTGTTGACGTTGTATTGTGTTTGTGTTGATGTTGTGTTTGTGTTGACGTTGTGTTGTTTGTGTTGATGTTGTGTTTGTGTTGACGTTGTGTTTGTGTTGATGTTGTGTTTGTGTGAGTTGACGTTGTGTTGACGTTGTGTTGACGTTGTGTTTGTGTTGTGTTGACGTTGTGTTGTGTTTGTGTGGTTGTGTTGACGTTGTGTTGACGTTGTGTTTGTTTTTGACGTCGTGTTTGTGTTGTGTTGACGTTGTGTTTGTTTTGACGTTGTGTTGACGTTGTGTTTGTGTTGACGTTGTGTTGACGTTGTGTTGACGTTGTGTTGATGTTGTGTTTGTGTTGAAGTTGTGTTGACGTTGTGTTGTGTTTGTGTTGAGTTGTGTTGACGTGTGTTTGTGTTGATGTTGTGTTGTGTTGACGTTGTGTTTGTGTTGAGTGTTGTGTTGACGTTGTGTTGTGACGTTGTGTTGACGTTGTGTTTGTGTTGGTGTTGTGTTGTGTGTTGTTGTTGACGTTGTGTTTGTGTTGTGTTGACGTTGTGTTTGTGTTGTGTTGCGTTGTGTGTTTGTGGTTGTGTTGACGTTGTGTTGACGTTGTGTTGTTTTGTGTTGACGTTGTGTTGACGTTGTGTTGGTTGTGTGACGTTGTGTTGACGTTGTGTTTGTGTTGACGTTGTGTGTGTGACGTTGTGTTGACGTTGTGTTGACTTTGTGTTGACGTTGTGTTGACGTGTGTTGTGTGACGTTGTGTGCGTGTGTTGTGTTGACGTTGTGTTTGTGTTGACGTTGTGTTGACGTTGTGTGGTTGTGTTGACGTTGTGTTGACGTTGTGTTTGTGTTGACGTTGTGTTGACGTTGTGTTGACTGTGTTTGTGTTGACGTTGTGTTTGTGTGTGACGTTGTGTTTGTGTTGACTTTGTGTTGATGTTGTGTTGACGTGTGTTTGTGTTGACGTTGTGTTTGTGTTGACGTTGTGTTTGTGTTGACGTTGTGTTGACGTTGTGTTTGTGTTGACGTTGTGTGTTGTGTTTGTGTTGACGTTGTGTGTGTGACGTTGTGTTGACGTTGTGTTTGTGTTGACTTTGTGTTGACGTTGTGTTGACGTTGTGTTTGTGTTGACGTTGTGTTTGTGTTGACGTTGTGTTGTGTTGACGTTGTGTTTGTGTTGACGTTTGTGTTGACGTTGTGTTGACGTTGTGTTGACTTTGTGTTGACGTTGTGTTGACGTTGTGTTTGTGTTGACGTTGTGTTGACGTTGTGTTGACGTTGTGTTTGTGTTGACTTTGTGTTGACGTTGGGTGTGTTGACGTTGTGTTGACGTTGTGTTTGTGTTGACTTTGTGTTGACGTTGTGTTGACGTTGTGTTTGTGTTGACTTTGTGTTGACGTTGTGTTGACTTTGTGTGACGTTGTGTTTGTGTTGACTTTGTGTTGACGTTGTGTTGACGTTGTGTTTGTGTTGACGTTGTGTTGACGTTGTGTGTTTTGACTGTGTTGACGTGTTTGACGTGTGTGTTGACTTTGTGTGACGTTGTGTTGCTGTTTGACGTTGTGTTGACGTTGTGTGACTGTGTGACGTGTGTTTGTTGCAGGCACGCCGGTCTGAGCGCGGCGCAGCAGCAGCTCATCAGAGAGACGCTCATGCAGTGGCTGCAGATGCAGGTTCCCTTCTCTCTTCATTGATCTCTCTCTGACCGACGCATCTGATGCAAACTCTCTGATTTCTGGGTTTACAAAGAATCTGGATATTCATTGATTATTTCTGCAGATTATTTTGGACAAAATTTCGACCTTTTAAAACATAATTTTTACATTTTATTCCAAAGAATCTTCAGTTATTTCCAGGCATTTCAGCACGTTGCAGAATCAAAGGTGTGTGTCTGAGCCGTGTGTACTGAAGCTGTTGTCGTCCGCGTGCAGCTGGTGAGCGCGGAGCCGGAGAAGCCCTTCATCCGGAACAAGGCGGCGCAGGTGTTCGCGCTCACCTTCGTCATGGAGTACCTGGCGCTGTGGCCCAAGTTCTTCTTCGACATCCTGACCCTCGTGGGGCTGAACCCCCGCGGGGTCGACGTCTACCTGCGGACCCTCATGGCCATCGACGGGGAGGTGGTGGACCGCGACATCCTGCACCTGCCCGACGTAAGAGACCACACTGGAATACTTCTGATATTACTTAAGACACCTGGAATACTTCTGATATCACTTTAGACACCTGGAATACTTCTGATATTACTTTAGACACCTGGAATACTTCTGAATATTACTTAGACACCTGGAATACTTCTGATATTACTTTAGACACCTGGAATACTTCTGATATCACTTTAGACACCTGGAATACTTCTGATATTACTTTAGACACCTGGAATACTTCTGATATTACTTTAGACACCTGGAATACTTCTGACATTACTTAAGACACCTGGAATACTTCTGATATCACTTTAGACACCTGGAATACTTCTGATATTACTTTAGACACCTGGAGTACTTCTGATATTACTTTAGACACCTGGAATACTTCTGATATTACTTTAGACACCTGGAATACTTCTGATATCACTTTAGACACCTGGAGTACTTCTGATATCACTTTAGACACCTGGAATACTTCTGATATTACTTAAGACACCTGGAATACTTCTGATATTACTTTAGACACCTGGAGTACTTCTGATATTACTTTAGACACCTGGAATACTTCTAATATTACTTTAGACACCTGGAATACTTCTGATATCACTTTAGACACCTGGAATACTTCTGACATTACTTTAGACACCTGGAATACTTCTGATATCACTTTAGACACCTGGAATACTTCTGATATTACTTAAGACACCTGGAATACTTCTGATATTACTTTAGACACCTGGAGTACTTCTGATATTACTTTAGACACCTGGAATACTTCTATATTACTTTAGACACCTGGAATACTTCTGATATCACTTTAGACACCTGGAGTACTTCTGATATTACTTTAGACACCTGGAGTACTTCTGATATTACTTTAGACACCTGGAATACTTCTGATATTACTTTAGACACCTGGAATACTTCTGATATCACTTTAGACACCTGGAATACTCTGATATCACTTTAGACACCTGGAATACTTCTGATATTACTTAAGACACCTGGAATACTTCTGATATTACTTTAGACACCTGGAGATACTTATGATATTACTTTAGACACCTGGAATACTTCTAATATTACTTTAGACACCTGGAATACTTCTGATATCACTTTAGACACCTGGAGTACTTCTGATATTACTTTAGACACCTGGAGTACTTCTGATATTACTTTAGACACCTGGAATACTTCTGATATCACTTTAGACACCTGGAATACTTCTGATATCACTTTAGACACCTGGAATACTTCTGATATTACTTTAGACACCTGGAATACTTCTAATATCACTTTAGACACCTGGAATACTTCTGATATTACTTCAGACACCTGGAGTACTTCTGATATTACTTTAGACACCTGGAATACTTCTGATATTACTTTAGACACCTGGAATACTTCTGATATTACTTAGACACCTGGAATACTTCTGATATCACTTTAGACACCTGGAATACTTCTGATATTACTTCAGACACCTGGAGTACTTCTGATATTACTTTAGACACCTGGAATACTTCTGATATTACTTTAGACACCTGGAATACTTCTATATTACTTTAGACACCTGGAATACTTCTGATATTACTTTAGACACCTGGAATACTTCTGATATTACTTTAGACACCTGGAATACTTCTGATATCACTTTAGACACCTGGAATACTTCTGATATCACTTTAGACACCTGGAATACTTCTGATATCACTTTAGACACCTGGAATACTTCTGATATCACTTTAGACACCTGGAATACTTCTGATATTACTTTAGACACCTGGAATACTTCTGATATTACTTTAGACACCTGGAATACTGCTGATATTACTTTAGACACCTGGAATACTTCTGATATCACTTTAGACACCTCGAATACTTCTGATATTACTTTAGACACCTGGAATACTTCTGATATTACTTTAGACACCTGGAGTACTTCTGATATTACTTTAGACACCTGGAATACTTCTAATATTACTTTAGACACCTGGAATACTTCTGATATCACTTTAGACACCTGGAATACTTCTGACATTACTTTAGACACCTGGAATACTTCTGATATCACTTTAGACACCTGGAATACTTCTGATATTACTTAAGACACCTGGAATACTTCTGATATTACTTTAGACACCTGGAGTACTTCTGATATTACTTTAGACACCTGGAATACTTCTGATATTACTTTAGACACCTGGAATACTTCTGATATTACTTTAGACACCTGGAATACTTCTGATATTACTTTAGACACCTGGAATACTTCTAATATTACTTTAGACACCTGGAATACTTCTGATATTACTTTAAACACCTGGAATACTTCTGATATTACTTTAGACACCTGGAATACTTCTGATATTACTTTAGACACCTGGAATACTTCTGATATTACTTTAGACACCTGGAATACTTCTAATATTACTTTAGACACCTGGAATACTTCTGATATTACTTTAGACACCTGGAATACTTCTGATATTACTTTAGACACCTGGAGTACTTCTGATATCACTTTAGACACCTGGAATACTTCTGATATTACTTTAGACACCTGGAATACTTCTGATATTACTTTAGACACCTAGAATACTTCTGATATTACTTTAGACACCTGGAGTACTTCTGATATCACTTTAGACACCTGGAATACTTCTGATATTACTTTAGACACCTGGAGTACTTCTGATATTACTTTAGACACCTGGAATACTTCTGATATTACTTTAGACACCTGGAATACTTCTGATATCACTTTAGACACCTAGAATACTTCTGATATTACTTTAGACACCTGGAATACTTCTGATATCACTTTAGACACCTAGAATACTTCTGATATTACTTTAGACACCTGGAATACTTCTGATATTACTTTAGACACCTGGAATACTTCTAATATTACTTTAGACACCTGGAATACTTCTGATATTACTTTAGACACCTCGAATACTTCTGATATCACTTTAGACACCTGGAGTACTTCTGATATCACTTTAGACACCTGGAATACTTCTAATATTACTTTAGACACCTGGAATACTTCTGATATTACTTTAGACACCTCGAATACTTCTGATATCACTTTAGACACCTGGAGTACTTCTGATATCACTTTAGACACCTGGAATACTTCTGATATTACTTTAGACACCTGGAATAATTCTGATATTACTTTAGACACCTCGAATACTTCTGATATTACTTTAGACACCTGGAATACTTCTGATATCACTTTAGACACCTGGAATACTTCTAATATTACTTTAGACACCTGGAATACTTCTGATATTACTTTAGACACCTGGAATACTTCTGATATTACTTTAGACACCTAGAATACTTCTGATATTACTTTAGACACCTGGAATACTTCTGATATTACTTTAGACACCTGGAATACTTCTGATATCACTTTAGACACCTGGAATACTTCTGATATCACTTTAGACCACCTCGAATACTTCTGATATCACTTTAGACACCTGGAGTACTTATGATATTACTTTAGACACCTGGAATACTTCTGATATCACTTTAGACACCTGGAATACTTCTGATATTACTTTAGACACCTCGAATACTTCTGATATCACTTTAGACACCTGGAGTACTTATGATATTACTTTAGACACCTGGAGTACTTATGATATTACTTTAGACACCTGGAATACTTCTGATATCACTTTAGACACCTGGAATACTTCTGATATTACTTTAGACACCTGGAATACTTCTGATATCACTTTAGACACCTGGAGTACTTCTGATATTACTTTAGACACCTGGAATACTTCTGATATCACTTTAGACACCTGGAATACTTCTGATATTACTTTAGACACCTGGAATACTTCTGATATTACTTTAGACACCTGGAGTACTTCTGATATCACTTTAGACACCTGGAATACTTCTGATATCACTTTAGACACCTGGAATACTTCTGATATTACTTTAGACACCTGGAATACTTCTGATATCACTTTAGACACCTGGAATACTTCTGATATCACTTTAGACACCTGGAATACTTCTGATATCACTTAAGACACCTGGAATACTTCTGATCCAGTTTAGTTCAATGAAAGTCTGAGGTCACAGGCTCCGCCCCCAGCAGCAGCACGATAACACAGAACAGAATATGATGGAAGTGCAGACGAGAATATGCAGAGTATGGAACAGCTGAACGTTACGGACGTCCAGGTGTTTAACGGCCGCGTGGCCTGTGGGATGAAACTGTCTCCCCAGGAGATCTGCAGGAACTCCCTGATCAAGGACCAGATGAGGGAGCGCTGCATCCCCACGCTGGTGGAGTCCTGGTTCCAGATCCTGCAGACGTACCAGCAGTCTCACCCCGAGATCACCTGCCAGTGTCTGGAGGTCGTGGGCGCCTTCGTGTCCTGGATCGACCTCAACCTCATCGCCAACGACCGGTACGGCCAGCTGGGGAATCCCTCGTGTTGCTGTAGACCCGCAGCCTTCAGAGGCCGCCTGCACGCTCTGACTCTGCAGCGTGCTCAAAGCCGCTGCTGATCAAACTCTCCTTCTCTCTCATGTCTATCTAATATATATATATATATATATAAAAATACGTGTGTCCCCAGGTTCGTGAACCTGCTGCTGAGCCAGATGTCGGTGATGGAGCTGCGCGAGGAGGCCTGCGACTGCCTGTTTGAAATCATCAACAAAGGGATGGACCCGGCGGATAAGATCAAGCTGGTGGAGTCTCTGTGCCGGGTGCTGCAGGCCGCCGGCTTCTTCAACGTGGAGCAGGTAGCGCCAGCACCGCTCCATCAGCTCAGAGTCCTTCACGCGTTTCCAAAACGCATAACCCGAGTCTTCCATTCAGAAATGAGACCGTGGCTTTCACCGATTGCACCGTCGAACACGAACAACGACTGAAGTAATCCCTCCATTAGAGCCTCAGACTCAGCGGCACCTTCCGGACACATCGTTACATGTGTACATACATGCTATACATACATGCAATACATACATGCATACATACATACATATATATACTGTACATGCAATACATACATGCAATACATACATGCAATACATACATGCATATATATACTGTACATGCAATACATACATGCATACATACATGCAATACATACATGCATATATATACTGTACATGCAATACATACATGCATACATACATGCAATACATACATACATGCATACATGCAATACATATATACATGCATACATACATGCAATACATACATGCATACATACATGCATACATACATGCAATACATACATACATGCATACATACATGCAATACATATATACATGCATACATACATGCAATACATACATACATGCAATACATACATACATGCAATACATACATGCAATACATACGTACATGCAATACATACATACATGCATACATACATGCAATACATACATGCATGCATACATACATGCAATACATACATACATGCATACATACATGCAATACATACATACATGCATACATACATGCAATACATACATGCAATACATACGTACATGCATACATACATGCAATACATACGTACATGCAATACATACATACATGCAATACATACATACATGCAATACATACATGCAATACATACGTACATGCAATACATACATACATGCATACATACATGCAATACATACATGCATGCATACATACATGCAATACATACATACATGCATACATACATGCAATACATACATACATGCATACATACATGCAATACATACATGCAATACATACGTACATGCATACATACATGCAATGCATACATACATGCATGCATACATACATGCAATACATACATACATGCAATACATACATACATGCATACATACATGCAATACATACATGCATACATACATGCATGCATACATACATGCAATACATACATACATGCATACATACATGCATACATACATACATGCATACATACATGCAATACATACGTACATGCATACATACATGCAATACATACATACATGCAATACATACATGCAATACATACATACATGATCGTTGCATGACACATGGCAGCCAGGCGATTTGGACCCAGTTCAGTTCTGAGCGCCCGGGACAGAGTCGGAGAGATTTCTGTTAACTGTCCAATTTCCAGAAAATGTTTTACACAATTTTAGATTAATTTAGTTTTGGGACATTTGGAAAAACTATTTAAAACATGTTTCAAAATGTAATTCCAGATCAGAGAAAATAAATAAAATCTCACGTTTTTCTGTTTTTCCAGAAATTATTTAACTTTTTTTTGGGACAGTTTTTACACATTTCCAGGTACTTTTCAAATATATTTCTGCTGCCCCCCCCCAGGAGGAGGACGTGGACTTCCTGGCGAAGTTCTCGCGCCTGGTGAACGGCATGGGGCAGAGCCTGGTGCTCAGCTGGAGCAAGCTGTCTAAGAGCGGGAACGTGAAAGACGCCGCGGAGGCCCTGCAGGCGCTGGAGAGCAAGGTTCCTCTGCTGCTGCGACTGCTGGTCCACGAGGACGACGACATCTCCGCCAACATCGTGGGCTTCTGCTACGAATACCTGCACGTCCTCAAGCAGGTGAGACGGCCTTTAGGGACGGGCGAGACCTGCATCGACCAATCAGAGGCAGAGAGCAATTAGAATAACACGAAGCAAAGAAATATATTATGTGAGAATAAAACCGTCTGCGTGCTCTGCCCAATCAG
>CM070492.1:27751975-27781975 GCA_036324585.1 Champsocephalus esox
CACACAGAGACTCACACACACACACACACACAGACACACACACACGCACACACACAGACACACACACACGCACACTCACACACACACACAGGAACCCATGTGGTATATCTGTGGAGAGGACTTGTTCCAGAGACTGTGTGTGTGTGTGTGTGTGTGTGTGTCTCCTGTGTGTGTGTGTGTGTGTCTCTGTGTGTGTGTGTGTGTCTCTGTGTGTGTGTGTAGGGGCTGGCAGACGGCCTCCTTCATGGAGGTGGAGGTGGCAGTGCGGCTGCTCTACATGCTGGGCGAGGCGCTCCCCGCGTCACACGGAGCGCATTTCTCTGGAGACGCGGCGAAGACCAGCGTCCTGCAGGACATGATGAGGACGGTCAGTAGAGACACATCGTCCCCACGCTGCATGTGTGTAGCGTGTGTCCCCCTCAGCTGGTGTGTGTAACGTGTCTCCCCCTCTCCGTGTCTCCCCCTCTCCGTGTCTCCCCCTCTCTGTGTGTCCCCCTCTCTGTGTGTCCCCCTCTCCGTGTCTCCCCCTCTCCGTGTCCCCCTCTCCGTGTGTCCCCCTCTCAGCTGGTGTCCTGCGGCGTCAGCAGCTTCCAGCACAGCTCCGTCTCCCTGGAGTTCTTCGAGACGGTCAGCAGATACGACAAGTTCTTCCTGGTGGAGCCGCAGCACATCCCCATCGTGCTGGTGAGCCCCTCTTAATGCCCTCGACCTTTGACCCCGCACGTTGATCTGTCCCCTGACCCTCGACCTTTGACCCCGCACGTTGATCTGTCCCCTGACCCTGACCGTGCTGCCTTCACTGCCAGATGGCGTTCCTGGACCAGAGGGGACTGCGGCACGGCAGCCCGAAGGTCCGCAGCCGAGTGGCCTACCTGTTCTCCCGGTTCATCAAGACGCTGCAGTGAGCCCGCCTTCCGTCTATTTCTTTCACGTGAAGTTACGATATGAATTTCAGGAAGTTGTTGAACATTTCACTTTTTTAAATCGCTCAAAGTTCAATTTATTTTCTCGTAAAATCTCAGAAAATATTTTTTTTCCCCCCGATTTAAAAATTGAGAAAATATTCAAATGTTTTAGTTTCTTCTCGTCAATGGACCGCTCACACTTCAGGGAATATAACTCTGTCTTTGCGTTGCAGCAAACACATGCACGCGTTCATCGAGGACGTCCTCACGCGGATCCAGGACCTGCTGGAGCTCAACCCTCCCGTAAGGCCTCGTCCCAAGCGCCACCTTCCCAGCACTTCGCCTTTACTCACACGTTGGTGTCGTTTCAGGAGAACGGGTTCCCGGTGCTGCTCACCAGCGACGACCAGCTGTTCATGTTCGAGGCGGCGGGGGTTCTGATCGTTCACGGCGAGAGCCCCATGGAGAGGAAGATGGCGATGATGACGAGCCTCCTGCAGCCGCTGATGGACGCCTTCAACGTTCTGCTCAACAAGCTGAGTCTGGAGAGAGACGAGGAGAAGCAGAACGCCATCGGGGACTGCCTCAGCCACGCCGTGGGCTTCGCCAGGTACGTGTTGCTGCACGACGCTCTATTTCAGCACACCTACACCTGATCCTCACCTGATCCTGCAGCCGCACCAGCAAGGCGTTCAGCAACAAGCAGACGGTGAAGCTGTCCGGCTGCTCGGAGGTGTATCGCGGCTGCCTGCAGACCTTCCTCCCTGCGCTCAGCGTGCCGCTGCAGAGGGGCTCCCTGCGCAGCGCCGTCAGGTCCTTCCTGCACCGCATGATCATCTGCATGGAGGAGGAGGTGCTGCCCTTCATCCCCGCCGCCTCCCAGCACATGCTGAAGGGCTGCGAGGCCAAAGACCTGCAGGAGTTCATCCCCCTCATCTCGCAGATCACCGCCAAGTTCAAGGTACGGGAGAGAGAGAGGGGGGGGGAGGGGGAGAGAGAGAGGGGGAGGGGTAGGGGAGAGAGAGTAAGACCTGCAGGAGTTCATCCCCCTCATCTCGCAGATCACCGCCAAGTTCAAGGTACGGGAGAGAGAGTGAGAGAGTGGTAAGACCTGCAGGAGTTCATCCCCCACATCTCGCAGATCACCGCCAAGTTCAAGGTACGGGAGAAGAGAGAGAGGGGGGGGGAGGGGGGAAAGAGAGAGAGAGGGGGGGGAGGGGGGAGGGGGAGAGAGGGGGGGAGAGAGAGGAGAGAGGGGGGGGGGAGAGAGGGGAGAGACCTGCAGGACTTCATCCCCCTCATCTCGCAGATCACCGCCAAGTTCAAGGTACGGGAGAGAGAGGGACGTGTTATTTACAATATCCGACAAGTAGATCTTTCAATTGACTTGTCCGGCGGACAAGTGACGGTTTCGCCCTGATTTATTGACAGATTATTCATTCATTCAGTTACAAAAGGCAGAACTCATTTGCAAACTGTCCGTGTCCGCCATTGTTCGTTTAGAAATGTTAGTTTCGGTTCTGCTTGTCCCAAGCTGAGCAGCCGCAGCTGTGTGTAGGACGTGTGTAAGCGTCTTTGACCTGTAGAAAAGTGCGAGGCCTATAGGCCATAAATATAATGTATTATTATTATTAGGCCTATGAGTTGGACATGTGTGGTTGGACTGTGTCTCCCAGCAGGCTGCAGTGTAACATCAGAGGACACTGGGCCAGTCGTACATTCTCAAACTGCACCACTTAGAACTAACTAAACAATGCAGAGATTATTTGTATATAATTGTATTCAATATTACATCGCATTTAGATGAGGCTTTTATCCAAAGCGACTTTCGTTGAGTGCGTTCGACCAGGAAGACACGACCTTGAAGAAAACAGAATCATATAAGAACATCAGGTTTCATAGAGCCAAGTATTTCAAGTGCTGCTCAACTGGCTTTAGAGGAGCCAGCCCTTTGTTAGTATATAAGTGCTTTGTTAGTATATCAGTGCTTTGTTAGTATATAAGTGCTTTGTTAGTATATAAGAGCTTTGTTAGTATATAAGTGCTTTGTTAGTATATAAGAGCTTTGTTAGTATATAAGAGCTTTGTTAGTATATAAGAGCTTTGTTAGTATATAAGTGCTTTGTTAGTATATAAGTGCTTTGTTAGTATATAAGAGCTTTGTTAATATATACGTGCTTTGTTAGTATATAAGTGCTTTGTTAGTAGTGCTTTGTTAGTATGTAAGTGCTTTGTTAGTATATAAGAGCTTTGTTAGTATATACGTGCTTTGTTCGTATATAAGAGCTTTGTTAGTATATAAGAGCTTTGATAGTATATAAGTGCTTTGTTAGTATATAAGAGCTTTGTTAGTATATAAGTGCTTTGTTAGTATAAAAGAGCTTTGTTAGTATATAAGAGCTTTGTTAGTATATAAGTGCTTTGTTAGTATATAAGTGCTTTGTTAGTATATAAGAGCTTTGTTAGTATATCAGTGCTTTGTTAGTATATAAGTGCTTTGTTAGTATATAAGTGCTTTGTTAGTATATAAGAGCTTTGTTAGTATATAAGTGCTTTGTTAGTATATAAGTGCTTTGTTAGTAGTGCTTTGTTAGTATATAAGTGCTTTGTTAGTATATACGTGCTTTGTTAGTATATAAGAGCTTTGTTAGTATATAAGAGCTTTGTTAGGATATAAGTGCTTTGTTAGGATATAAGTGCTTTGTTAGTATATAAGAGCTTTGTTAGTATATAAGAGCTTTGTTAGTATATAAGTGCTTTGTTAGTATATAAGTGCTTTGTTAGTATATAAGAGCTTTGTTAGTATATAAGAGCTTTGTTAGTATATAAGTGCTTTGTTAGTATATAAGAGCTTTGTTAGTATACGAGTGCTTTGTTAGTATACAAGTGCTTTGTTAGTATATAAGTGCTTTGTTAGTATATAAGAGCTTTGTTAGTATACGAGTGCTTTGTTAGTATACAAGTGCTTTGTTAGTATACAAGAGCTTTGTTAGTATATAAGAGCTTTGTTAGTATATAAGAGCTTTGTTAGTATATAAGTGCTTTGTTAGTAGTGCTTTGTTAGTATATAAGAGCTTTGTTAGTATATAAGTGCTTTGTTAGTATATAAGTGCTTTGTTAGTATATAAGAGCTTTGTTAGTATATAAGTGCTTTGTTAGTATATAAGTGCTTTGTTAGTATATAAGTGCTTTGTTAGTATATAAGTGCTTTGTTAGTAGTTCTATCCTCGAGGTGGAGTCGAGAGAGATGAGCTTCAGTCCGGAAGGTGTGTGAGCTTTCTGCTGTCCTGATGTCAATGGGAGCTCATTCCACCATCTTGGAGCCAGGACAGCAAACCCACGTGTTTCTGCTGATGGGAACTTGGGTCCCCCTCGCAGCGAGGGTGCAGCGAGTCGTTTGGCTGATGCAGAGCGGAGTGCACGTGCTGGGGTGCACGGTTTAACCATGTCCTGGATGTAGGAAGGGCCAGATCCATTCGCAGCATGGTACGCAAGCACCAGGGTCTTGAAGTGGATTCTAGCAGTTACCGGAAGCCAGTGGAGGGAGCGGAGGAGCGGCGTGGTGTGGAACATTCAGGAAGGTTGAAGACCAGACGAGCCGCTGCATTCTGGGTGAGAGAGGTCGGAGGGCACATGCAGGCAGACCAGCAGGAGGGAGCTGCAGTAGTCTAGGCATGAGAGGACGAGAGCCTGGACCAGAACCTGCGTGGCTCTCTGGGTCAGCTGGGGACGCATCCTCCTGATGCTGTAGAGCGTGTATCTGCAGCAGCGGGTTGTAGCAGCGATGTTTGCAGTGAAGGACAGGTTGTTATCTAGGGGCCGATGTTGATCGTCAGGTCAAGAGAGGGACAATCTTTTCCCTGAAGGAAAAGCAGTTCAGTCTTGTCGAGGTTGAGCTTGAGGTGATGAGCAGACATCCACTGAGAGATGTCAGCTAGACGAGCAGAGATGCGTGCGACGACCTGGGTCTCTGAGCGGGGGAAGGACAGGACTCATTGGGTGTCGTCAGCGTAGCAGTGGGATGAAAAACCATGCGGGCTAATGACTGATCCGAGCGAGTTTGTGTACAGGGAGAAGAGGAGGGGACCAAGAACAGAGCCCTGAGGGACCCCTGTAGTTAATTGACAAGGGTCGGACTCGGACCCTCTCCAAGTGACCATGTAGGTGCGGTCTTTGAGGTATGAGGTGAGGAGGGAAAGTGCAGAGCCTGAAACTCCGGTTCTTGGAGAGCGAAGGAGGATCTGATGGTTCACCGTGTCGAATGCAGCAGACAGGTCCAACAGGACGAGGACAGAGGAGAGGGAGGCTGCTTTGGCCGTGTGCAGTTCCTCAGAGACAGCAAGGAGGGCAGTTTCTGTGGAGTGACCTGCCTTGAACCCAGACTGGTGCGGATCCAGAAGGTGGTTCTGATGGAGAGAGCAGGAGAGTTGTTTAAAGACAGTAACAATAACCGTAAGAGATTCAACAGTATGAAGTGATTTGTAAATAGGAATACATATTTTAGTTAATGTTTTCATAAATATATTTTTCTCCCAGTTTGTCATGGGACTTATTTTGACGTTCTCAAAGAACCGGAATCGAGAACCGAAAATAACCGGAATCGTTAAAATCCAAACGAAACCCAACCCTTTGTGTGATGCAGTAAAATGTCGCCGCTTGTCGACACTTGTCCATTCTGAACAAGTGAAAAATGTATTCGGAGTAAATTGCCAAACTCACTTGTCCATGGACAAGTACTCTCTAAAAACCTTTTCTCACACTGGAGAGAGAGTGGGGAAGAGAGAGGAAGGAGAGGGGGTGAAGAGAGGGGGGGAAGGGTTAGGAAAGAGTGGAAAGAGTAACAACCATAATAACATATATTATGAACCCCCCCCCTCCAGGCGCAGGTCTCCCCCTTCCTGCAGCAGGTCTTCATGCCTCTGGTGCTCTCGATCTTCGAGGTGCTGGGTCGCCCGGCGGAGGAGAACGACCAGGCGGCGGCGCTGGAGAAGCAGATGCTGAGGAGGAGCTACTTCACCTTCATCCAGACGGTGGCCGGCAGCGGCATGAACGAGGTCATGGCCAACCAGGGTACGTGTGCACGGAGAGACGTGTGAACGAGGTCATGGCCAACCAGGGTACGTGTGCACGGAGAGACGTGTGCACGGAGAGACGTGTGCACGGAGAGACGTGCGCTCTCTGAGAGGAACCTGAGATCTGCTCAAAGAAACGTGTTTTTGCTTAAAGTTGAAGAAAACGGTGAAAAACACAAGATTTGATTTCACTGTTCGAGAGCTAGCCGTTTCCAGGCGTTATGCTAAGCTAACAGGCGTTATGCTAAGCTAACAGGCGTTATGCTAAGCTTACAGGCGTTATGCTAAACTAACAGGCGTTATGCTAATCTAACAGGCGTTATGCTAATCTAACAGGCGTTATGCTAAGCTAACAGGCGTTATGCTAAGCTAACAGGCGTTATGCTAAGCTAACAGGCGTTATGCTATGTTAACAGGCGTTATGCTAAGCTAAAAGGCGTTATGCTAATCTAACAGGCGTTATGCTAATCTAACAGGCGTTATGCTAAGCTAAAAGGCGTTATGCTAATCTAACAGGCGTTATGCTAAGCTAAAAGGCGTTATGCTAAGCTAACAGGCGTTATGCTAAGCTAACAGGCGTTATGCTAAGCTAACAGGCAGCATGTGGCCGACATCAAGACAGGGTGTCCGCGGGTTCTTAAAAAGTATTAAAAGTTGATAAATCAATTTAGTGAAAATTAAGGCTATTAAAAAGTATGAAACGGCATTTCCCAAGGCATTAAGAAGCTCCACAGCAACGACAACATGACACCCTTTCATTTACGGAAACAACATGCTGCGGAGAATAACCAGAAGGGCATACAAGACAACCATGCTCCGGGGTCTTCTTCGCTGCTTTTGGTATATTTTGTGGCGGCAGCAGCGCCACTTACAGGCCTGGCATATGTACTACAGCGTTTCCAGCATTTCCAGCGGTCCAGTGTGAACGGACGCGTTAATTAATCGAATGCGTTTTACTGTCTGCGTCCTCGTGGGGCCAAACTATATCCGGTCACAGAGATCTGCTATTTTAAAGTAAGGTCAACAGATATCGACCCTAAATATAGTCTATATTAAGAACCAGAAAAGTCTTAACATATATATGTTTTTTTGTAAACATATGACAACGTGTGAGGGTGATGACGTCAGAGCATCGTCCTCTGTGCCGGGCCTAGCCCCGGACAGCCCCGGCCCAATTTAGCCCCTTTGAGAGGGAGATCCGATACGGCATTACCCCGCTGAAGCTCACCAACGTTTCATATATTTCATAGTTCAACGTTTTGTCAATTGTTTTGTTTATTGGTCAAATACTGGTTTCTACTGGTTTCTACTGGTTTCTGAGGAGTTCTGATGGTTCTACTGGAGTGAAAGAGCACAGAGTCCAGAAGCAGCAAAGCAGCATGCTGCATGAACCCTGACCTTCACAGAGAGGTTGAAGGTCATGTGGAGAGGAGGCTTCAGTAGTCTGTCTGCACTCTGTTTAGTTGTGCTATCTTACAATCAATATAGTACATGTGAGGTAAAGTGTGTTGCCAAGGTAACGGTGAGAACTCGAAGTTGCGATGAGGTCTTAAAATGTATGGAAGGGGTCTTCAAAGGTCTTCAAAGTGACTTCAGGATGCCTGCAGAGCATTTCCTGCATGTTGGATTTGTAGTAAATTTAACACAAAAGTCAAGTTTCTCCTCAGAGTGTCCTCGACAGCAGCTCCTTTTCTGAAGATGTCCTTCTCCTTTTACGATCTCCCTCAAACTGTTCCTGCAGGAGCGGAGAACATCGAGCGCGTCGTGTTCACGATCATCCAGGGCGCCGTGGACTTCCCCGACCCCATCGCCCAGAAGAGCTGCTTCATCATCCTGTCCAAGCTGGTGGAGCTGTGGGGTGAGACATACACATATACACATATACATACACATATACATACACATATACACATATACATACACATATACACATATACATACATACATACATATATACACACATATATACATACATATATACATACATACATACATATATACATACATATATACATACACATATACATATATACATACATATATACATACATACATATATACATACACATATACATACATATATACATACACACGCATATACATACATATATACATACAGATACACATATATACATACATATATACATACATATATACATCCATACAGATACACACATATACATATACAGATATACATATACAGACATACAGATATACAGACATACATATATACAGATATACAGACATACATATATACATATATACAGATATACATATATACAGACATACAGATATACATATATACAGATACACAGATATACATATATACAGACATACAGATATACAGACATACAGATATACAGACATACAGATACACAGATATACATACATATATACATACATATATATATACACATATACATATATACATACATATATACATACATATATACATACATATATACATACATATATACATATATACATATATACATACATACATATATACATATATACATACATACATATATACATACATACATATATACATATATACAGACATACATATATACAGATATACAGACATACAGATATACATACATACATATATACATATATACAGATATACATATATACATACATACAGATATACATATATACAGATATACATATATACATATATACATACATACATATATACAGACATACATATAATACAGATATACAGACATACATATACACAGATATACAGACATACAGATATACATATTTACAGATATACATATATACATACACACACATACACACATATACATACATATATACATACACATATATACATACACATATACATATATACATATATACATACATACATATATACATATATACATACATACATATATACATATATACATACATATATACATACACATATACATACATATATACATACACACGCATATACATACATATATACACATACATATATACATACATACATATATATATACATATATATACATATATACATACAGATACACATATATACATACATATATACATCCATACAGATACACACATATACATATATACAGATATACATATACACATATATACAGACATACATATATACAGATATACAGACATACAGATATACAGACATACATATATACAGATATACATATATACAGACATACAGATATACATATATACAGACATACAGATATACATATATACAGATACACAGATATACATATATACAGACATACAGATATACAGATACACAGATATACATATATACAGACATACAGATATACAGACATACAGATAACAGATACACAGATATACATATATACAGATATACAGACACACAGATACAGATACACAGATATACATATATACAGATATACAGACATACATATATACAGACATACATATATACATATACACAGATATACATATATACATATATACAGATACACATATATACAGATATACATATATACAGACAAACCCTGCAGTGCCAGACGTGTCCCCCTGCTGAAGCCAGGACATGTCTGAAGTCTGCTAGAGAGCATTTAGACGATCCAGAAGAGGATTGGGAGGATGTCATCTGGTCAGATGAAACTAGACGTGTTTGGAGGAGAAAGAATGCTGAGTTGCCTCCAGAGACCACCTGCTGTGAAACATGGGGCTGGGACCATCGTGCTTTGGGGCTGGGAACATCATGCTTTGGGGCTGGGAACATCATGCTTTGGGGCTTTCTGCAGAGGGACCAGGACGACTGATCCGTGGAGAGGACAGAATGAATGGGGCCATGTATCGTGAGATTTTGAGTGACAACCTCCTTCCATCAGCAAGGGCATTGAAGATGAAACGTGGCTGGGTCTTTCAGCATGACAATGATCCCAAACACACCGCCCGGGCAACGGAGGAGTGGCTTCGTAAGAAGCATTTCAAGGTCCTGGAGCGGCCTAGCCAGTCTCCAGATCTCAACCCCATAGAACATCTGTGGAGGGAGTTGAAAGTCTGTGTTGCCTAGCGACAGCCCCAAAGCATCACTGCTCTAGAGGAGGTCTGCACTGAGGAACGGGCCAATGTACCAGCCACAGTGAACGCCTCGTGGAGACTACAGAACACGTTTGACCTCTGTCGTTGCCAACAAAGGGTAATAACAAAGGGTTGAGAGGAACTTTTGTTATTGACCAAATACTTATTTTCCATCATTTGCAAATACAGTCTTTAGAAATCCTACAAAGTGACTTCCTGGATTCTTCCCCCCGTCTCATCGTTGAAGTGGAGGGTGAACGTTACAGGCCTCTCTCGTCTAAAGTGGGAGAACTTGCACAATTGGTGGCTGACTAAATACTTTGTATTTATACAAATATACAGAATATCTGAAGTATTCTGTGTGCTTCTAACCGAGTGTTGCTCTTCCTGCAGGAGGGAAAGACGGCATGGTGGGATTCCCCGACTTCATCTACAAACACATCGTCCCCGCCTGCTTCCTCGCGCCGCTCAAACCCAGCTTCGACCTCTCAGACGCTCAGACCGTTCTGGTGAGGGTCCCGAAAAGAAATGTGTGGTCGGGGAATAAAGTTTCTGGGATTCAAATCTTACATCGCGGGAAGAAAACACGATATCACGTTTAGATATTTTAACGATTTTAATTTTACTCGATTTAGACTTTTTGGGATTTTTGGGGGATCCGTATTTATATAGTTTTTTATGTTTATTAGTTTTTCTTCTTATATTTAGATTTATTTTAAGATTTACAAGAAGAGAAATTGTGATTTAAATTGTGTCTTTAGGTTTCATGGATTAATATTTGTTTTGTATTAAAATGTAAAATTATATTGAATTTATTGAAAAATTGATTTTGATATTTTTTACTCCAGAAATCTGAGGATCAAACGGAGCGTCACACAGCTTTGTTTTTACGGAGCTCCGACGCCACGTTGTTGTTTGCGCCAGGAGACGTCTTGTTGTTGTTTACGTCTAACGCGTTGTTTCTCTTCTTCCAGACGCTGTCGGAGTGTGCGATCACGCTGAAAACTATTCATCTCAAACGGGTAAGAACTCGATTTTAATACATTTAAAATTCTGCAACGTGTTCCTCATTTACGAACGTGACGTGTTTCAGGGTCTGGAGTTCATCCAGTTTCTGCAGCAGGAGTACCTGCCCTCGCTGCAGGTCGCCCCGGAGATCTCACAGGTGAGCGACTTTCGCCTGCTTTTCCCATCGCCGAGCGTTTCTGGCTTACATCTTGTAACGTCTGATATTTAATGAATATTATGAATGTTTTTAATGCGACTTTGTATTTTGCACGATGCTGCTGATGTCCCTCACACTCCCGCTGTGTCTAGGCCTTTCAATATATAACCTTTTACTTTACTTTCGCATATTTTTGACTTAAAACGTCGTATTTTCAACATTAAATTAGCAAAAACCAACATGTAATGCCTGTAATTTGTCCGCGTGGAACATCGAAGTGTTAATTTACCTCCACGTTTTATTGGATTTAGTGAAAATATGAAGATACAAGAAAATGATGCAAGAAGTGTCTTAAAAAGCACACGTTAAATAGTGTATAAAGTGTTATATTTATCTGTAAAATGTTGCCTTTGTTCAGGAGCTCTGTCAGGTCCTTCAGCAGCCGGACGTGAAGGTCCTGAAAAACTACATAAAGGTACGACTGATCTGATTACGATAAATAAAGTGTGTTTTTAAATGACTTTATTGAATCCTGACGTCGATGTCTCCTCTTCAGGCGTTCTTCCAGCGGGCGAAGCTGTAGCGGGGAAACTGGAAGTTCTCTTTGAAAAAGGACTCGAGACAGGAAGCGGTCGAACGCGCCAAATAAAAGACCTTAGCATAGGAGCTGCTTTTGCACTTAAACGTGGCTCGAAGGACGGAAGAATCCTCCGAAGACGAGCTGTCCACGACTAACGAGACGATTAACCAGGGACGATAACGAGGAGATAACGAGGAGGAGTTAACGAGGAGATAACGAGGGACGATGACGGGCCGTTTGACAGGAAACAGATCTTTGGAGGACGCAAGAAGAACGGAAAAGTGTTGAAAGAAGCTTCACGTTAGAGAAACGAAGGCGGTGTGGGGGAAGGGATCCGATGTGGAGCCGCGAGGCGTGGCAACGTTCTGAGGAGAAGCAAGTGGAGCTTTTAGGAGAAAAATGCGTGAATTTTCTGAGATTTAAATCGCTGAATTTACAAGATTATTTTTATTATTTGACGCAAAAGATGAGAGAAGATTTAAGAAGAAAAGTTATCTGATTTAAGGAGAATTTTTGGGGGAAATTGTCATGAAATTTAATTTAGTAAAAATAAATTTTAATTTGAGAACAATTCTGATTTATTGAAAGAAAACTTAAATTCTTTAATTAGTAAAATATTTTAAGAGAAATTTCTCAAACATTGTTTTAAGAATTAAGTGTTGAATTAACGAGGGAAAAAATGACATTTCTTTGAAATCATTTGAATTTCTCTCCCCCACAAGTACACCCTTTGAATCGCAGAAAAAATCCACATATTTCCTGCGACGTTTCCCGACTTTAATCCAGAACGTTATTCCCCTCTTTGGCTCCATGTTTAAATATGTAACCTCCGATGGCACTCATTTGCCTCCATAGGTGTTCATCTGTGTGTCACATATTTAATTAAATCCTGAAACACCTGAAGCTTCTCTCCTTCTCGTTAGAAATGTAAACACGGGTGTCGCTGCTGAACGGACAGAACACAAAGGGCTGAATTATTTAATTTTTATGGCATCCATTTCGTTTTTTTTATGCGCCGAGGAATGGATTTTTTTAAGGTTTGAAGTGAAAACGCTCGCTCTGCATCGTCTCAATTTGAAATAAAAACATCCTGAATTTAGAAGCCGATAAACCCCTCGGTACAGACGCAGAGACCCTCGGTACAGACGCAGAGACCCTCGGTACAGACGCAGAGACCCGGTACAGACGCAGAGACCCTCGTACAGACGCAGAGACCCTCGTTACAGACGCAGAGACCCTCGTTACAGACGCAGAGACCCTCGTTACAGACGCAGAGACCCTCGTTACAGACGCAGAGACCCTCGTTACAGACGCAGAGACCCTCGTTACAGACAAACACAATGTAAATAAGAGAATAAGATGATTAAAAAAAATGTAAATAAATAGTTTTTCTTTTAACCTTCAATTTCACCTGGAAACGAAGTATGGAAGCTCATTCGTGCCAAGAAAATACAAAAATTTAAATTATATTTTTGGGCTTTTTCTCATCTTTCTCATAATTGTGATTATTATTAATTAAAATAACTCATTTATAATAAATATTTATTTATATGATTTTTACTAATAATCAGATTTCACATTTGTGACTTTATCTCATTATTTGGATTCAGAGTGAAAGTGAAACTCACTTAAATAACATTAAAAAATATCATTCTAAATAATAAAACTCCCAATTGACTTAAACATTTCTACAAATCTGATTTCTTAAATGTTACCCTTTTTGTTTTATTGGCACTAAAGAGCTTCCATAGGGTCCCATGAACTGTACAGAACAAGAAGCTCCCGTTAGTTTTATACTTAATTATGCAAACGCTTAAATTCAAACTGTGAAGATCTGGAGAGAGACAAAACAATCGAAGGCTGAAGGAACTGTTGAATGTTCTGCTTTAAAGTTTGGGACGTTTCTTTGATTGCTGTTTTTAGTTTTAAAAAGTATTTCCCCATAAAAGTGAAGCGAGACGGCTCCCGGAGAAACGGCCTAAAAATCGACCACAATTAGAAACAGCCGTGCATTTAATCGAAGCGAGTTTTAATTTTTTTGTCAACAAATCCAACAAATTCTAACTTCAGAAAAAACCTGAAGAATTAACGAGAACAAAAAAATGTTGATTTAAACGTTAGATTTGATGGAAAGACGTTTTTTAGCGAGACGTTCTGCATTTTGTTGAGAAGATATTTGTTGACTGTTATTGTTCTTGAGATTTGTCGACGAGGAGAAAGTAGAGTCCAAATGCAAAAAAAAATCTGAATTCTGAACAATTTACCACGGCGACGTCACCACTGCACTCGCACTCCTATTGGCTCGCGCTCCAGCACATTGCACGTGATAGGTTAAGGGGCGGGACATCTCTAAGCGGTTGACCAATCACAGCAGCAGTACAGCACCACGGTGAGAAATACTCACTTCTCAAGTCGTTTGGCAGAAGCAGAATTCACTGAAGGAGTGAAAACTCAACGTTATGCAATAAACGACAGATCTGTGATAGAAGGTTCTTCACACACAGCTCGTGTCCTCCTCGTACCTCAGTGTTCCCAGGTGGACCAGGCGTTCTCACAGCAGGAGGTGAAAAATAAAAAGGCATGAGTGATTTTCATTTTGAGCGGTGGAATCTGATCGATGATGAAATGTGTTTTTGTTTTGATATGAAGAGAAAAGAGATTCTGTTCGAACCAATAAAGTGTTCCTCAAAGATTCCTCTTTCGTTTATTCACGTTTCAGACGTTTCACATGTTTCGGCTCGGCCTCATCGCTCCACCGATACACACCGCACGACGAGCGATGGTTAGATACCTCTCCCCCGAGCCTACAGGTGGAGCTGGGGTGGAGCTCACAAAGGGTTTCTCTGTGAGGACGCTCTGCCCTTAGAGGGACCCTGTAGACCGTGTAGCCCCTCTGAGGCCAGTTCCTTTGGTAAAGGGTTTCTCTGTGAGGACGCTCTGCCCTTAGGGGGACCGTGTAGCCCCTCTTAGGGCAGTTCCTTTGGTAAAGGGTTTCTCTGTGAGGACGCTCTGCCCTTAGAGGGACCCTGTAGACCGTGTAGCCCCTCTGAGGCCAGTTCCTTTGGTAAAGGGTTTCTCTGTGAGGACGCTCTGCCCTTAGGGGGACCGTGTAGCCCCTCTTAGGGCAGTTCCTTTGGTAAAGGGTTTCTCTGTGAGGACGCTCTGCCCTTAGGGGGACCGTGTAGACCGTGTAGCCCCTCTTAGGGCAGTTCCTTTGGTAAAGGGTTTCTCTGTGAGGACGCTCTGCCCTTAGAGGGACCCTGTAGACCGTGTAGCCCCTCTGAGGCCAGTTCCTTTGGTAAAGGGTTTCTCTGTGAGGACGCTCTGCCCTTAGAGGGACCCTGTAGACCGTGTAGCCCCTCTTAGGGCCAGTTCCTTTGGTAAAGGGTTTCTCTGTGAGGACGCTCTGCCCTTAGAGGGACCGTGTAGACCGTGTAGCCCCTCTGAGGCCAGTTCCTTTGGTAAAGGGTTTCTCTGTGAGGACGCTCTGCCCTTAGAGGGACCCTGTAGACCGTGTAGCCCCTCTTAGGCCAGTTCCTTTGGTAAAGGGTTTCTCTGTGAGGACGCTCTGCCCTTAGGGGGACCGTGTAGACCGTGTAGCCCCTCTTAGGGCAGTTCCTTTGGTAAAGGGTTTCTCTGTGAGGACGCTCTGCCCTTAGAGGGACCCTGTAGACCGTGTAGCCCCTCTGAGGGCAGTTCCTTTGGTAAAGGGTTTCTCTGTGAGGACGCTCTGCCCTTAGAGGGACCCTGTAGACCGTGTAGCCCCTCTTAGGGCCAGTTCCTTTGGTAAAGGGTTTCTCTGTGAGGACGCTCTGCCCTTAGAGGGACCCTGTAGACCGTGTAGCCCCTCTTAGGGCAGTTCCTTTGGTAAAGGGTTTCTCTGTGAGGACGCTCTGCCCTTAGGGGGACCGTGTAGCCCCTCTTAGGGCAGTTCCTTTGGTAAAGGGTTTTCTCTGTGAGGACGCTCTGCCCTTAGGGGGACCGTGTAGACCGTGTCGCCCCTCTTAGGGCAGTTCCTTTGGTAAAGGGTTTCGTGCCGGCTGGCACGGTCACAGCGATGTTGACCTCTGGCCTTGAAACACACATGAAGAACATCAGCTGTCCGTATGCATGTGTGTTTCCTTTGCAGGCTCCCAGTCTGATCGCAGCGAGCACGCTTCATGGCTTCGGGCTGTCGAGACGAAAGGCTGGGTTGGAAATATGATGATAAAAAGAATGCCTATCGAAGAGAGGGGGAGGGACGGCAGACCCTAGCCTCAAAGAGGGTCTTGACGCAGGCGACATCACACAGCAGGCGACTCGCACAGCTGACAGCGGTCGCTAGGCAACATCGCCCCCGCACTGTGGGACGACGGGTGCTCAACCCAGATGTGCAGTCTCTGCAGAATCATATAATCACTATTTACTGTTGCTCCACCTTCCCCCTAACCCCGTAGACACGGCACTCGTAGAGGACGTGTTATGGTTTTGTGTTCCACCTGGGAGACTCCTGTCCGCACTTTGCAGGTTGCCAGGTTCTGATAGTTCACCAAGAGGGGCAGGGCTGCATGAGGTCAGACAAGAGGTCAGACTTAGAGGTCAGACGAGAGGTCAGACTTAGAGGTCAGACGAGAGGTCAGACTTAGAGGTCAGACGAGAGGTCAGACTTAGAGGTCAGACGAGAGGTCAGACTTAGAGGTCAGACGAGAGGTCAGACTTAGAGGTCAGACGAGAGGTCAGACTTAGAGGTCAGACATGAGGTCAGAGAAGAGTCAGACTTAGAGGTCAGACAAGAGGTCAGACAAGAGGTCAGACTTAGAGGTCAGACAAGAGGTCAGACGAGAGGTCAGACATGAGGTCAGAGAAGAGATCAGACTTAGAGGTCAGACAAGAGGTCAGACAAGAGGTCAGACTTAGAGGTCAGACAAGAGGTCAGACTTAGAAGTCAGACATGAGGTCAGACGAGAGGTCAGACTTAGAGGTCAGACTTAGAGGTCAGACTTAGAAGTCAGACATGAGGTCAGACGAGAGTCAGACATGAGGTCAGAGAGATCAGACTTAGAGGTCAGACAAGAGGTCAGACTTAGAGGTCAGACAAGAGGTCAGACTTAGAAGCAGCATGAGGTCAGACGAGAGGTCAGACTTAGAGGTCAGACTTAGAGGTCAGACTTAGAGGTCAGACTTAGAGGTCAGACGAGAGGTCAGACTTAGAGGTCAGACATGAGGTCAGACGAGAGGTCAGACATGAGGTCAGACTTAGAGGTCAGACTTAGAGGTCAGACTTAGAGGTCAGACGAGAGGTCAGACTTAGAGGTCAGACATGAGGTCAGACAAGAGGTCAGACAAGAGGTCAGACTTAGAGGTCAGACTTAGAGGTCAGACTTAGAGGTCAGACGAGAGGTCAGACTTAGAGGTCAGACATGAGGTCAGACGAGAGGTCAGACATGAGGTCAGAGAAGAGATCAGACTTAGAGGTCAGACAAGAGGTCAGACAAGAGGTCAGACGAGAGGTCAGACATGAGGTCAGAGAAGAGATCAGACTTAGAGGTCAGACAAGAGGTCAGACAAGAGTCAGACTTAGAGGTCAGACTTAGAAGTCAGACATGAGGTCAGACGAGAGGTCAGACATGAGGTCAGACGAGAGGTCAGACATGAGGTCAGAGAAGAGATCAGACAAGAGGTCAGACTTAGAGGTCAGACAAGAGGTCAGACAAGAGGTCAGAGAAGAGGTCAGACTTAGAGGTCAGACTTAGAGGTCAGAGAAGAGGTCAGACGAGAGGTCAGACTTAGAGGTCAGACTTAGAGGTCAGACGAGAGGTCAGACGAGAGGTCAGACATGAGGTCAGAGAAGAGGTCAGACTTAGAGGTCAGACATGAGGTCAGAGAAGAGGTCAGACTTAGAGGTCAGACGAGAGGTCAGACGAGAGGTCAGACATGAGGTCAGACAAGAGATCAGACTTAGAGGTCAGACTTAGAGGTCAGAGAAGAGGTCAGAGAAGAGGTCAGACGAGAGGTCAGACAAGAGGTCAGACTTAGGGGTCAGACATGAGGTCAGACGAGAGGTCAGACAAGAGGTCAGACTTAGAGGTCAGAGATGAGGTCAGAGATGAGTCAGACGAGAGGTCAGACAAGAGGTCAGACGAGAGGTCAGACATGCACAAAAAAAAGCACATATGGACAGAAGGTGTAAACCTATTAAATGTATAAGTAAACACATGTAGTCAAATAAAGTGACAGACTAGGCCTGTGCAGTTGGTATCAGCTTTGCCCAGCATGGTCCTCCATCAGGCCTGGTCCTCCTCCATCAGGCCTGGTCCTCCTCCATCAGGCCTGGTCCTCCTCCACCAGGCCTGGTCCTCCTCCACCAGGCCTGGTCCTCCTCCATCAGGCCTGGTCCTCCTCCATCAGGCCTGGTCCTCCTCCACCAGGCCTGGTCCTCCTCCACCAGGCCTGGTCCTCCTCCATCAGGCCTGGTCCTCCTCCACCAGGCCTGGTCCTCCTCCCTCAGGCCTGGTCCTCCTCCATCAACACATCCTCACTCCCAGGTCGGCCTATGTTGACGTTATGTCAAGTCCCCTGCCGGCTTTTTCCAACGCAAGGGGGGGGGGCCTTAGCGTCCATTTTCAACGCAAGGGGGGGGGCCCTTAGCGTCCATATTCAGCTTTCCGGGATGTCCATGTGCTTCTATGGACGCTCATGTAAGCACGGCATTCGTTTGTGTCAACTGCCCTTAAAGGCAATGAAGACACTACACTACCCAGAATCCCCAGCTATCGTTTGGACTACACCATGTGCTCTGTTTGGCAAACCCCGTGATCGTCCTCAAGCTCTGTGATTGGAGAGTGTGCTCCGAGGGTTACCGAGCCTCGAACAGCACTTGAAATGGGATGGAACCACGGCAGACTGTTCAAAACTGGATTTGAACGGGTCCACCGCGTCCCCCCCCTCCCCCACCCTGTCCCCAGAACTACACATGCTGGCTATTCTGTTTCGCAACATGTTCTCTATGGCACGTCTCTACTGGGAGTTGTAGTTTTAAAAGACGTGTTCGTATTTCCCATAATAAGAAGTTGCCAGTATTAAACTGTGTACATCCCTGGAGGTTTAGGGGACAGGAAACACTCATATTTAAAACATATAATTAATAAATGGGTGAAAATTGCTTGTGCCCATAATGGGCAGCATTAATATATATACCCACACGCCAGCTAAGGTCAGAAGAGCTTTATTTAACAGCTGGACTTATGTTTGTGACCCCTCCTGTTGTTAATTGATAACATTACATTACATTACATTAATTGATAAGCCTGAAACATGCACTTGTCAAGGTTCAGAGGCACATTTTGCAAATATGGCAGTAGCCATCGATCAGCTTAAGATAAGATATACTTTATTGATCCCAAGTTGGAACATTTGCGTTACATCATAGTATACATACAACATAGTTAACATTGCTGGAGGTATGCACACATATTGATAGATGTCTTGTAATGCACTATTGAGGAACCTGCGACCCAAGTTTTTCATTCAGTGCAGAACTACACCACAGTTGTGTAGGCCTATATGATATGTCAATAAACCTTAGAACATCTTGAAATCTTGAACGGGATGTGCAAAATAGTCATTATATACAGTCTTTAATTAACTATTAGTAGAGAATAACGAGTAATGAATATACTTTATAGGGATTCTATTAATATCTAATAATAAAAATAATGAAATTCAATAACATGCTTTAACCACCAGGTGTCTCTTTATATCAGGTGTGCACCTTTATGGTGTAAATGCAGCCTATCTACCAATTGGATCAAATATAAAAGTGAGCCGAATTAGTGTTGATACTGCAAGGAGACGTAATGTGTGAAAAGAAATGTAAGATGTTGTTTAATGGCTGATATATTTATGATCCACGTCACGTTTTCAGTTCCTCATCTTTGTCTTCTCATCAGGGCTATAAATACAGAACTGCGGCAGATATGTAATATTTAATGCAGCCGAACCGTGTATTACAATGCCGTTATGTGATGACTTTCAAAGAGAAAAGCAAGAGCACTCGGAATAAGGTATTATTTTATTTTTTAAAATATTTTCGGTCTGTTTCCGGTATTTGTTAATGACGATGTGCTCTGAGATGTGAGACTGGAATTGCACAGGGGAAAATAACGTATCTTTAGATGCGGATTGTGTTAAACTAATATGTTTAGGCTGTGGACCAACACTATACATTGACGGGGAAGGGGGTAGCAATAAAGATAACACCATTAAACAGTTACACAACATAACAGAAATAATATCGATAGCAGCGTCCCTAGCAACCACCTTGGTAACAATGAAAACGTTGGACGCAATTTCCTGAAGTAATCTTCGTAATAACTAGCAAACTAAAGATCATGTACATCCACTGCACACATAATCTGAAATAACAACTCATATTTCTCGCATCAAATGACATCAAAACGCATTTTAATGGCCAAACTAACTTTAAAATAGGCATTTTACACCCAGAATAAAACGAAGTTCGGCCATGTTTTCTTTTTCTGCAGGGAGAAATCACGTGACGTCAAACAGAGCACATGGTGTAGGCCAAACGATAGCTGGGGATTCTGGGTAGTGTAGTGTCTTCATTGCCTTTAAGGGCAGTTGACACAAACGAATGCCGTGCTTACATGAGCGTCCATAGAAGCACATGGACATCCCGGAAAGCTGAACATGGACGCTAAGGGCCCCCCCCTTGCGTTGAAAATGGACGCTAAGGCCCCCCCCCTTGCGTTGAAAATGGACGCTAAGGCCCCCCCCCTTGCGTTGGAAAAAGCCGGCAGGGGACTTGACATAACGTCAACATAGGCCGACCTGGGAGTGAGGATGTGTTGCCTCCATCAGGCCTGGTCCTCCTCCCTCAGGCCTGGTCCTCCTCCCTCAGGCCTGGTCCTCCTCCCTCAGGCCTGGTCCTCCTCCCTCAGGCCTGGTCCTCCTCACAGAGGAAAGACCCTCAGTCCTCTCCACACCAACAGACAGGACATCCATCACACGGAGGTTTCTCCCTGAAGTCTCTGCAGCTCTCTGGACACCACGCTGTCTCAATCCGTCACATGAATATGAGAGGGGGCGAAATGAAAATAATAAATGCTTTAGACAGTAAGAAACATAAAGTTGACTGTTGAGTTGCTCAGTTTTTTTAGATTGTCAATACTATTACTGTATAACTAATATCTCAGGTTAAGAGGCACTTCAAATAAAGACTGGTCTTTAAATACATGTTGTCTTTTGAATTGTTTGTCTAAAGTCAAGGATCTGGAACTGGTACTTAGTTTGAATGATACAGTCTGGTTAGTATGCTGTTTGGAGGAGGCCTCACAGGTAAGAGCACTAACTAGCTACCATCACATGTACCTTAGCTTGACTTAAATGTATTACACGTATAGTTCAGTAATATCAACATATAAATAACTAATGTCATGCAAACATATTAATATTTTCGTGATTCCAGAGTTGAATTTATCACAATTGCATACAAACGATAAGAGGTTTTAAGATTCTGAAGTCTTCGTTCTAAATAGAAAATAGCATGGATAATTTACAAAGGCTTTAAAAACACAGCAGGAGCCCAAGACAATTATAAAACGTGTCATTATTTCAGTTCAATTGGTTTTATTTTCATAAACGCTTATCAACCGTTAGCGCCAAAGCAGTAGGCTATAATATATGAATGACTGCTGTATAGACGACAACCACTATCAATCAATCAATGTTTATTTATAGCCCAATGTCACAAATGTTACATTTGTCTCAGTGGTCTTCACAGTGTGTACAGAATATCAGTATGACAATACGACACCCTCTGTCCTTAGACCCTCTGTCCTCAGACCCTCTGTCCTCAGACCCTCTGTCCTTAGACCCTCGCATCGTACAAGGAAAAACTTCCAGAGAAACCCCAGTCTAAGGGAACATGGAGAAACCCTCAGGAGAGCAGCAGAGGAGGATCCTCTCCAGGACGGACAGACTGCAATAGATGCCGTGTGTAAATTGAAGAGATAATACATTTGCAACATAGGTAGTCCAGATGTTGGAAATGCATGTGTGTGTAACAGGAAGATGAATCCACGAGGACATCCATCAGGACCGATGATCCAGGACCACAGCCACGACTCAAGATCCAGCGCTCGCGATCAGGACTCAGACGCAGGATCATCCATGACTCCGGATCCCAGCGTATAGAGACCCCAAAAAGAAAGACATGTGGGGAAGCTGGGTTAATCGGAACATGAGAGTACACAGGTACAGACAGAGAGAAGGAAGAAGGGAGATGTCCCCATGAGAGGACACAGGGTACAGACAGAGAGAAGGAAGAAGTAAGATGTCCCCATGAGAGGACACAGGTACAGACAGAGAGAAGGAAGAAGTAAGATGTCCCCATGAGAGGACACAGGGACAGACAGAGAGAAGGAAGAAGTGAGATGTCCCCATGAGAGGACACAGGGACAGACAGAGAGAAGGAAGAAGTAAGATGTCCCCATGAGAGGACACAGGGACAGACAGAGAGAAGGAAGAAGTAAGATGTCCCCATGAGAGGACACAGGGACAGACAGAGAGAAGGAAGAAGTAAGATGTCCCCATGAGAGGACACAGGTACAGACAGAGAGAAGGAAGAAGTGAGATGTCCCCATGAGAGGACACAGGTACAGACAGAGAGAAGGAAGAAGTGAGATGTCCCCATGAGAGGACACAGGTACAGACAGAGAGAAGGAAGAAGTGAGATGTCCCCATGAGAGGACACAGGGACAGACAGAGAGAAGGAAGAAGTGAGATGTCCCCATGAGAGGACACAGGGACAGACAGAGAGAAGGAAGAAGTGAGATGTCCCCCGACAGACTAAGCCTATATCATCAAAACTAGGGGCTGAATCTAATCAGCCCTAACTATAAGCTTTATCAAAAAGGAAGGTCTTCAGCGCACTCTGAGAAACGGATAGGGTGTCTGCCGCCCGAACACAAACTGGAAGCTGATTCCACAAATGTGGAGCTTGATGAGAAAAGGCTCTGGCTCCCATTGTACTTTTAGAGACTCTAGGAACAACCAACAACCCTGCATTCTTGGAACGCAATGCCCTAGTAGGCCAGTAGGGTGTAATGAGTTCTTTAAGGTGAGATGGCGCCTGCCCATTAAGGGCTTTGTAGGCGAGAAGAAGAATTTTAAATTCTATCCTGTGTTCTATAGGGAGCCAGTGTAAGGCAGCCAGAACAGGAGTCATGTGGTCCCTTCTCCTAACTCTGGTTAGGACACGAGCTGCAGCATTTTGAATCAGCTGAATCACTACTTGTTTAGCTAGCATAAACTCAACAGAGCTAGCGTTAGCTGGCTGACTGACGTTATTTTGCCGCTAAACTGCACGATATAAAACGGTGGTCTTCAAAGCGGATTTAATCTGGGCAAAAGTAATACTGGGCAAGTAATGGGCAAAATGTACCGTTGATTGATGCGCCATGTCAGCGGACTGGTAGCAACACGAACCGTTAGCGAACAGTTAGCCCCGCTGTCATCCGGTTAGACCTGACTGTGACTGACCCGAGCCTCGTTGTTCTGATAGCTCCGCCCCTTCGCTCCAACCTCCCCCACATCTACAGGTGAAAATTACTTTTGCGACACATTTATCGCAAGAAGTGTAGCAAAAGTCAAGACCGCAGATCCGTCGATGTATTCTGCCACAGAGCAGATTCGTCAAGTTGTAATGACTGATTAGAGAGGTTGTAATAAATAAAGTTGCAGTTGTAACGGAAAATATATTTTAAAAATGTGTATTTTTCTGCAAGTGAACATTTCATCGCTAAGTTCATTTTTTTTATACAAGCTACAAAACTTTTTTTTCTTCTGTGACTTCAAATCTGGTTCAGAGATACGAGGATACTTTATTCCAGTGTAAGCACACAAGCTCAGATTCTTTTTCTGCAAGTGCTCACTTCAGGTTTTCACGCTCTCGCATTTTGCACCATATCTACCTTCATAGTGTTTTTGGGAAGCCGTCTCCTGCAGCTAGCTTCCCAAAGCTGCAGCTTTGGGAAGCTGCAGCTCCCCGGGCTGCAGCTCCCCGGGCTGCAGCTCCCCAAAGCTGCAGCTTTGGGGAGCTGCAGCCCGGGGAGCTGCAGCTTTGGGAAGCTGCAGCTCCCCGGGCTGCAGCTTCCCAAAGCTGCAGCTCCCCAAAGCTGCAGCTTTGGGGAGCTGCAGCCCGGGAAGCTGCAGCTCCCCGGGCTGCAGCCCGGGGAGCTGCAGCTTTGGGGAGCTGCAGCTTTGGGAAGCTGCAGCCCGGGAAGCTGCAGCTCCCCGGGCTGCAGCCCGGGGAGCTGCAGCTTTGGGGAGCTGCAGCTTTGGGAAGCTGCAGCCCGGAAGCTGCAGCTCCCCAAAGCTGCAGCTTTGGGGAGCTGCAGCCCGGGGAGCTGCAGCTTTGGGAAGCTGCAGCTCCCCGGGCTGCAGCTTCCCAAAGCTGCAGCTCCCCAAAGCTGCAGCTTTGGGGAGCTGCAGCCCGGGAAGCTGCAGCTCCCCGGGCTGCAGCTCCCCGGGCTGCAGCCCGGGGAGCTGCAGCTTTGGGGAGCTGCAGCTTTGGGAAGCTGCAGCCCGGGGAGCTGCAGCTTCCCGGGCTGCAGCTCCCCAAAGCTGCAGCTTTGGGGAGCTGCAGCTTTGGGAAGCTGCAGCCCGGGGAGCTGCAGCTTCCCAAAGCTGCAGCTCCCCGGGCTGCAGCTTTGGGGAGCTGCAGCTTCCCGGGCTGCAGCTCCCCAAAGCTGCAGCCCGGGGAGCTGCAGCCCGGGGAGCTGCAGCTTCCCGGGCTGCAGCTCCCCAAAGCTGCAGCTTTGGGGAGCTGCAGCTTTGGGAAGCTGCAGCCCGGGGAGCTGCAGCTTCCCAAAGCTGCAGCTTTGGGGAGCTGCAGCCCGGGGAGCTGCAGCTTTGGGGAGCTGCAGCTTTGGGAAGCTGCAGCCCGGGGAGCTGCAGCTTCCCGGGCTGCAGCTCCCCAAAGCTGCAGCTTTGGGGAGCTGCAGCTTTGGGAAGCTGCAGCCCGGGGAGCTGCAGCTTCCCAAAGCTGCAGCTCCCCGGGCTGCAGCTTTGGGGAGCTGCAGCCCGGGAAGCTGCAGCTCCCCGGGCTGCAGCCCGGGGAGCTGCAGCCCGGGGAGCTGCAGCTTCCCGGGCTGCAGCTCCCCAAAGCTGCAGCTCCCCAAGCTGCAGCTCCCCGGGCTGCAGCTTCCCGGGCTGATTTGTAGTCCCAGTCCGTGTTTGCCGCACATTGAATAGAAAAAGACGCTGAGCATGCGCAGTGTCGTTTTTACAGCTCCCATTCACTTTGACAGTGAGAGGGAGGGTGACCCACGTTCACGGCTCAACGGGCACACCGTGGACACCAATTAGCAGAACGCAGACTAAAACAGCAAAGTACAGACGAATCAGACGACTAAACAGGATCTTAAAATATATTTTAACAATTATTTTTTTTGCATTTATTTTTAGAATTATTATTGAATGACTTTCTGCTGCCACTAGGTGGGGCTGTACCGCGCCTGCCCCTAATGCCCCGTCGCCACTGCTGAGACCGACATGCCTAAATATAGCACGACCTTTGAAACCCTCTGGCCGCCCTGCAGACGTCTCGGGCTCCTCTTCTCCGCAGAGGCAGCCATGCAGCGGCCGATCGCTCCAGGACGAGGACACGAGGCTGCCTTTGTCTCCGTCCTGCAGGAATCCGTTATAAGATATGTACTCATATTAAAAAGGAGAAGAATAGAAACAGAAGCATGTCTTTGAGGCGTGTTCATTCAGCTCACATCTTCACTATTTCAGAAGTTCATCTATTTATTTTTTAACATTGAAAGTATTTCATTTCCGTCGGTATTATTTCTTGCCCATTTAATTTATTTTTTATTTCCTCAATTACAGTTTTAAAACGTTTTTAAATAAATAAATAAACGTCTTATGTTATCATTATAAAAGTATTTATCTTCTGCCTGACCATTTATTTATTCAGTGTTTTATTTAATTATATTTACCACATTGCTTTGTTCTTGTACATGACATCTCTGTATTTCCAGACCCTCCCCTTTAAAGCCTCTCCTTCCTCTCGGCCCACACGTGCCTGCGCCTTTAAGAGAGCGCGTGCAGTCTGAAGCGATGACGACATGGCTTTATTTTTAACGCGATGACCTCATCATCTGACGGCAGCTCCTTCTTCTTCTGCTGGTCCAACTTCTTCTACTTTCTCTTCTTCTGCTCCCAAAACCCCCGTCTCACAGCTGTTCCACAACAACAACAACAACAACACACACAACAACAACCGTCTGGAGTCGAGTTACCGGTGAGTTAACCGACGTTACAGATCCGTTAACGGGGCTCGAAAGTGAGTTATTCTGGTATGTGTGTGTGTGTGCGCGTGCGTGTGAGAGTGAGTGTGTGTGAGAGGGTGTGTGTGTGTGTGTGTGTGTGTGAGGAACATGTCGGACAAAACGTTATGTAACATCTGACTGTAAATGTGGCCCAAAGTTCACTAACATTTTAATTTACTCATTAATTAAAGTTTACACCTCTTTCCATTGACTGACACCAAGGTGACATCTCACGTCTCACTGGAGTGCCAAACCTCGCGAGATTTTAGAATATTGTCTTAACGTTACCTTTACTGTATGGTACTTTCCAAATGTAGTAGTGTCTCTACTTTAAAGAGTCCTCTCCTGCTGATGATCAGGTGTATATCAGTATGTAGTGTCTCTACTTTAAAGAGTCCTCTCCTGCTGATGTTCAGGTGTATATCAGTATGTAGTGTCTCTACTTTAAAGAGTCCTCTCCTGCTGATGTTCAGGTGTATATCAGTATGTAGTGTCTCTACTTTAAAGAGTCCTCTCCTGCTGATGTTCAGGTGTATATCAGTATGTAGTGTCTCTACTTTAAAGAGTCCTCTCCTGCTGATGTTCAGGTGTATATCAGTATGTAGTGTCTCTACTTTAAAGAGTCCTCTCCTGCTGATGTTCAGGTGTATATCAGTATGTAGTGTCTCTACTTTAAAGAGTCCTCTCCTGCTGATGTTCAGGTGTATATCAGTATGTAGTGTCTCTACTTTAAAGAGTCCTCTCCTGCTGATGTTCAGGTGTATATCAGTATGTAGTGTCTCTACTTTAAAGAGTCCTCTCCTGCTGATGTTCAGGTGTATATCAGTATGTAGTGTCTCTACTTTAAAGAGTCCTCTCCTGCTGATGTTCAGGTGTATATCAGTATGTAGTGTCTCTACTTTAAAGAGTCCTCTCCTGCTGATGTTCAGGTGTATATCAGTATGTAGTGTCTCTACTTTAAAGAGTCCTCTCCTGCTGATGTTCAGGTGTATATCAGTATGTAGTGTCTCTACTTTAAAGAGTCCTCTCCTGCTGATGTTCAGGTGTATATCAGTATGTAGGTCTCTACTTTAAAGAGTCCTCTCCTGCTGATGTTCAGGTGTATATCAGTATGTAGTGTCTCTACTTTAAAGAGTCCTCTCCTGCTGATGTTCAGGTGTATATCAGTATGTAGTGTCTCTACTTTAAAGAGTCCTCTCCTGCTGATGTTCAGGTGTATATCAGTATGTAGTGTCTCTACTTTAAAGAGTCCTCTCCTGCTGATGTTCAGGTGTATATCAGTATGTAGTGTCTCTACTTTAAAGAGTCCTCTCCTGCTGATGTTCAGGTGTATATCAGTATGTAGTGTCTCTACTTTAAAGAGTCCTCTCCTGCTGATGTTCAGGTGTATATCAGTATGTAGTGTCTCTACTTTAAAGAGTCCTCTCCTGCTGATGTTCAGGTGTATATCAGTATGTAGTGTCTCTACTTTAAAGAGTCCTCTCCTGCTGATGTTCAGGTGTATATCAGTATGTAGTGTCTCTACTTTAAAGAGTCCTCTCCTGCTGATGTTCAGGTGTATATCAGTATGTAGTGTCTCTACTTTAAAGAGTCCTCTCCTGCTGATGTTCAGGTGTATATCAGTATGTAGTGTCTCTACTTTAAAGAGTCCTCTCCTGCTGATGTTCAGGTGTATATCAGTATGTAGTGTCTCTACTTTAAAGAGTCCTCTCCTGCTGATGTTCAGGTGTATATCAGTATGTAGTGTCTCTACTTTAAAGAGTCCTCTCCTGCTGATGTTCAGGTGTATATCAGTATGTAGTGTCTCTACTTTAAAGAGTCCTCTCCTGCTGATGTTCAGGTGTATATCAGTATGTAGTGTCTCTACTTTAAAGAGTCCTCTCCTGCTGATGTTCAGGTGTATATCAGTATGTAGTGTCTCTACTTTAAAGAGTCCTCTCCTGCTGATGTTCAGGTGTATATCAGTATGTAGTGTCTCTACTTTAAAGAGTCCTCTCCTGCTGATGTTCAGGTGTATATCAGTATGTAGTGTCTCTACTTTAAAGAGTCCTCTCCTGCTGATGTTCAGGTGTATATCAGTATGTAGTGTCTCTACTTTAAAGAGTCCTCTCCTGCTGATGTTCAGGTGTATATCAGTATGTAGTGTCTCTACTTTAAAGAGTCCTCTCCTGCTGATGTTCAGGTGTATATCAGTATGTAGTGTCTCTACTTTAAAGAGTCCTCTCCTGCTGATGTTCAGGTGTATATCAGTATGTAGTGTCTCTACTTTAAAGAGTCCTCTCCTGCTGATGTTCAGGTGTATATCAGTATGTAGTGTCTCTACTTTAAAGAGTCCTCTCCTGCTGATGTTCAGGTGTATATCAGTATGTAGTGTCTCTACTTTAAAGAGTCCTCTCCTGCTGATGTTCAGGTGTATATCAGTATGTAGTGTCTCTACTTTAAAGAGTCCTCTCCTGCTGATGTTCAGGTGTATATCAGTATGTAGTGTCTCTACTTTAAAGAGTCCTCTCCTGCTGATGTTCAGGTGTATATCAGTATGTAGTGTCTCTACTTTAAAGAGTCCTCTCCTGCTGATGTTCAGGTGTATATCAGTATGTAGTGTCTCTACTTTAAAGAGTCCTCTCCTGCTGATGTTCAGGTGTATATCAGTATGTAGTGTCTCTACTTTAAAGAGTCCTCTCCTGCTGATGTTCAGGTGTATATCAGTATGTAGTGTCTCTACTTTAAAGAGTCCTCTCCTGCTGATGTTCAGGTGTATATCAGTATGTAGTGTCTCTACTTTAAAGAGTCCTCTCCTGCTGATGTTCAGGTGTATATCAGTATGTAGTGTCTCTACTTTAAAGAGTCCTCTCCTGCTGATGTTCAGGTGTATATCAGTGTGTAGTGTCTCTACTTTAAAGAGTCCTCTCCTGCTGATGTTCAGGTGTATATCAGTATGTAGTGTCTCTACTTTAAAGAGTCCTCTCCTGCTGATGTTCAGGTGTATATCAGTATGTAGTGTCTCTACTTTAAAGAGTCCTCTCCTGCTGATGTTCAGGTGTATATCAGTATGTAGTGTCTCTACTTTAAAGAGTCCTCTCCTGCTGATGTTCAGGTGTATCAGTATGTAGTGTCTCTACTTTAAAGAGTCCTCTCCTGCTGATGTTCAGGTGTATATCAGTATGTAGTGTCTCTACTTTAAAGAGTCCTCTCCTGCTGATGTTCAGGTGTATATCAGTATGTAGTGTCTCTACTTTAAAGAGTCCTCTCCTGCTGATGTTCAGGTGTATATCAGTATGTAGTGTCTCTACTTTAAAGAGTCCTCTCCTGCTGATGTTCAGGTGTATATCAGTATGTAGTGTCTCTACTTTAAAGAGTCCTCTCCTGCTGATGTTCAGGTGTATATCAGTATGTAGTGTCTCTACTTTAAAGAGTCCTCTCCTGCTGATGTTCAGGTGTATATCAGTATGTAGTGTCTCTACTTTAAAGAGTCCTCTCCTGCTGATGTTCAGGTGTATATCAGTATGTAGTGTCTCTACTTTAAAGAGTCCTCTCCTGCTGATGTTCAGGTGTATATCAGTATGTAGTGTCTCTACTTTAAAGAGTCCTCTCCTGCTGATGTTCAGGTGTATATCAGTATGTAGTGTCTCTACTTTAAAGAGTCCTCTCCTGCTGATGTTCAGGTGTATATCAGTATGTAGTGTCTCTACTTTAAAGAGTCCTCTCCTGCTGATGTTCAGGTGTATATCAGTATGTAGTGTCTCTACTTTAAAGAGTCCTCTCCTGCTGATGTTCAGGTGTATATCAGTATGTAGTGTCTCTACTTTAAAGAGTCCTCTCCTGCTGATGTTCAGGTGTATATCAGTATGTAGAGTCTCTACTTTAAAGAGTCCTCTCCCTGCTGATGTTC
>CM070492.1:27791975-27824475 GCA_036324585.1 Champsocephalus esox
TATATCTTTATATTTGTACTTCTGATGTTGATGTGAATATGATGATATCCTTCAGGAGGGGAAGCCCTGTCAGTTCTCCCCGGTGGAGGAGGTGTCGGAGCAGAGTCCGGATAAAGAGGAGGTTTCCAGCCGCCCCCCCACAGAAAGGAGCAGCTTCCTTTTGAAGGGCTGGCACTCAGACCTCCTGCTGGGCCTCACGGTGCAGCAGGGCCTCACGGTGCAGCAGGGGGGCCTCACGGTGCAGCAGGGGGGCCTCACGGTGCAGCAGGGGGGCCTCACGGTGCAGCGGCGGAGCGTCAGGACGGGGGACGGAGGACGGGCCTCACGGCGGAGCTGGCACGAGGAGAGCAGCTTCGAGAAACAGCTGAAGAGACGGAGCTGCCACATGGAGCTGGGGGAGGGGAGGGGGGAGGAGGGGGGAGGAAGAGGAGGAGGGTTCTCCGGCAGCATGGAGGTCATTCAGGTGTCCTGAGGAACATGGAGGGCATACGATACGATACGATAATACTTTAAGACACAATACATGAAAAACAAACATTTAACATAACATCAGGATCACTGAGAGAGGACCTGCTCAAAGAGCCTTTAGCCTGAGGAACCTGGGGGTCATACAGGGGTCCTGAGGAACCTGGGGGTCATACAGGGGTCCTGAGGAACCTGGGGGTCATACAGGGGTCCTGAGGAACCTGGGGGTCATACAGGGGTCCTGAGGAACATGGGGTCATACAGGGGTCCTGAGGAGCCTGGGGGTCATACAGGGGTCCTGAGGAGCCTGGGGGTCATACAGGGGTCCTGAGGAGCCTGGGGGTCATACAGGGGTCCTGAGGAGCCTGGGGGTCATACAGGGGTCCTGAGGAGCCTGGGGGTCGTACAGGGGTCCTGAGGAGCCTGGGGGTCATACAGGGGTCCTGAGGAACCTGGGGGTCATACAGGGGTCCTGAGGAACATGGGGTCATACAGGGGTCCTGAGGAACATGGGGGTCATACAGGGGTCCTGAGGAGCCTGGGGGTCATACAGGGGTCCTGAGGAGCCTGGGGGTCATACAGGGGTCCTGAGGAGCCTGGGGGTCATTCAGGGGTCCTGAGGAGCCTGGGGGTCGTACAGGGGTCCTGAGGAGCCTGGGGGTCATACAGGGGTCCTGAGGAGCCTGGGGGTCATACAGGGGTCCTGAGGAACCTGGGGGTCATACAGGGGTCCTGATGAACGTGGGGGTCATACAGGGGTCCTGAGGAACCTGGGGGTCATACAGGGGTCCTGAGGAGCCTGGGGGTCATACAGGGGTCCTGATGAACGTGGGGGTCATACAGGGGTCCTGAGGAACCTTGGGGTCATACAGGGGTCCTGATGAACGTGGGGGTCATACAGGGGTCCTGAGGAACCTGGGGGTCATACAGGGGTCCTGAGGAGCCTGGGGGTCATACAGGGGTCCTGATGAACGTGGGGTCATACAGGGGTCCTGAGGAGGGATGTCTTTAAATCAGGAGAGACTCAGACCCCGATGAGGAGAGACTCAGACCCCGATGAGGAGAGACTCAGACCCCGATGAGGAGAGACTCAGACCCCGATGAGGAGGACTCAGGATCAGACCTGCAGACACACACCGGACGCTGGAGGAAAAGTAATTCAAAAATAATTAATAAATTCTAATTTCTAGCAAATTTAATTCTGAAATTCATTTTGAAATGTCCAAATAAATTCCCTTTAAATCAATTTATTATAAATATTATATTTTTGATATTTGTAAAATATGATAGAGCTGTTGTTTGTTAGTTGCAGAGAAACCAACAATAATATAAAGAATGAATGTAAAATAAAAAACAATAAATAGTTTCAGATTTGTTTTGTATTTCTTTTATACATTTTATTAAATTTAAGGAATAATAACAAACATAAAAAAACACATCATTCTAGTTTCCCCTGAAAAATGATAAAATAATAATATATCTTTTTTGTAGAAATGTGAAAGTTGTCCGATTAAATAAATACAGATATATTTGTTTGGTGGACTTTGCACCAATCAGAACGCACGTTATAATTAAACTGCATATACTCTGAGTGCCCGCTGTGTGTCGCCGTGACGACTCTTGAGAGGAAGCGACGGACCCCCTGAAGGTCTTTGAACGCCTCGTGGCTTTTTCCATGTTGTTTTTGTTTGTATTGATTTAGTTTTCTGGAGGACGGAGACCTCTGCTCCCTCTCACGGACTCTCGATCGGAGACCTCTGCTCCGTCTCACGGACTCTCGCTCGGAGACTTCTGCTCCCTCTCACGGACTCTCGCTCGGAGACTTCTGCTCCCTCTCACGGACTCTCGCTCGGAGACTTCTGCTCCCTCTCACGGACTCTCGATCGGAGACCTCTGCTCCCTCTCACGGACTCTCGCTCGGAGACTTCTGCTCCCTCTCACGGACTCTCGCTCGGAGACTTCTGCTCCCTCTCACGGACTCTCGCTCGGAGACTTCTGCTCCCTCTCACGGACTCTCGCTCGGAGACTTCTGCTCCCTCTCACGGACTCTCGATCGGAGACCTCTGCTCCCTCTCACGGACTCTCGATCGGAGACTTCTGCTCCCTCTCACGGACTCTCGATCGGAGACTTCTGCTCCCTCTCACGGACTCTCGATCGGAGACTTCTGCTCCCTCTCACGGACTCTCGCTCGGAGACTTCTGCTCCCTCTCACGGACTCTCGATCGGAGACTTCTGCTCCCTCTCACGGACTCTCGCTCGGAGACTTCTGCTCCCTCTCACGGACTCTCGATCGGAGACTTCTGCTCCCTCTCACGGACTCTCGCTCGGAGACTTCTGCTCCCTCTCACGGACTCTCGCTCGGAGACTTCTGCTCCCTCTCACGGACTCTCGATCGGAGACTTCTGCTCCCTCTCACGGACTCTCGCTCGGAGACTTCTGCTCCCTCTCACGGACTCTCGATCGGAGACTTCTGCTCCCTCTCACGGACTCTCGATCGGAGACTTCTGCTCCCTCTCACGGACTCTCGATCGGAGACTTCTGCTCCCTCTCACGGACTCTCGCTCGGAGACCTCTGCTCCCTCTCACGGACTCTCGCTCGCCAGCAGAACGCGTTTGATGATTAAAAACGTACACAAAGCGGACCTTGATTCTGAGTTGGTGTTTGGATGTGAAAGAGGCCTCTCTGGTTCCCTCTTGTAGTTCTCTAGGTCTGCAAAGGATACGATCCCAAAGCTCAGGAGCACGGTGACATCACTACGGAACACTCGCACTCCTATTGGCTCGCGCTGCAATACATCGTGCGCTAAGCGCCGGGACATCTCTCTTTTTCACTTTTCCAGGAAATCTAAACATTTTGTCTTTTTTATGAAAACCAGAAAACGTTTGACTTTTTCCTCGAACTCAGAGTTTCTGATAGAAAGTGATGATTCTGAGATTTTCAGAAACAAGTTTTAAAAATATATCTTCGATGATAAAAAGTGAGTTTTAGATCATAGTTCATTTTCTCGTTAAGACTTGAAAAGGTGAACATTTATTTATTGATTCATGAACACGTGAGTGTAATGAGCTTTGATCCCACAGCGCCCCCTGCTGGACAACCTGAAAGAATCCTAATGTGTCCTTGAAAAGTTGAAATAAAGAAAAGGATTCCAGTTGTCCATGCGTCCTCCGTCCTCAAGCCTCTCTCATGAATGCCAAAAACCCAGAGAACTTGACGATACTTATCAGAATAAAAGTGTTAAATAACACTGCTACCAGTTAGTAACTCTACTTTACTCAGAGGAGGCTCGTCCCTCGAGGAAAGGGACGACCATCCTCCCTACGATGTCAGAGAAAAATTTACTTTGAAGAGAACAATAAATACAACTCAATTTAAAAGATACGTCTGTTAAAATGCAGAGAATAGCCCCGGCTCTGGGACTGACACGGGGCGAGAGGGGACGAGCCTCCCTTTGGGCGGGTCTAGCCAGAGGCTCTGGATTGGGCGCCTATATCATCAGTGAACCAATCAGCGGATCTGACTGCGCATCATAGTGTTGATGGGGAGGGTCATCAGCGATAGAGTTTTCTCTGAACCGGGGACCGGGGGCGCTGCGCCCTCTGACCGAAACCAATTCCTTGAATTAGGCTTTGATTAGGTTCTGGCCCGCCATCTTGTGGCTCAGCAAAGGATTGGCCCACGGCCAACCTTACTTGCCGACCCGGTCTCCAGCAAGAAGTGAAACTGAGCGATGTCATGTTTTTAAAGCTGAAATGAAATGCTTGCTGATACGCTGAAAACAAAGTGGAGTGACATTTACTTCCAATATATGGATGTTTCAAAACACAAAGTTGCTGTTTTAAAGAGTACATTGTTTCATGTTTGTATGCCCATATTTAACAGGATATTGCTGCTAAAGGTAGAATATATATTATGTAACTATTAATTGTATATTTAAGTAAAACATACTCTGCAATAGTGAGTACATTCAAATAAGAAAAACAGAAAGCACAGTCAAGTTGACTTGTGTACCTGCAGTTAGAAACGCTTCTGAACTGCAAGTAGAATTTACTTAGAATTTCTGCGTGGACCGCTCTGACGAACTCTTCGCTCACATCCTGTCACAAGTGTATGTGTATGTGCAGTACTGTCATCGTGAAAGGACAGATACTGGGAAGCATATATGAAGCCTGTGAGCAACTGTTTTCATCCTGTCACAAGTGTATGTGTCATGTGCATCGGTGATGGGATACACTGTGCTGAACAGCAGGAAGTGAAAGCTGGTATAGCACTGGATTCAGCTTAGCGAAAGGGAGGTGGGGTCGGGGGTTTAAAGGCTCACATCTTCAATTCTACTGAAAACCAAATCATGAATCAGAATGTAAAAAAAGATCATTAGAGAAAGAATGAATGGAATAAAGTAAAATGTTTGCTTTTATTTTAAATATATTCAATTTATTTCATCTAAATGTTAAACTTAATTAAAAGGACATTCCTTTTCCACATACTGGCATGAGTCACTAACCTGTAGAGATATCCATGCTCAACAATCATCAGATGTTACATGGAAAGTGTTTCAGATCGTGCACACTTTTTTTCCACAGCATTGCAATGAGACTAAACCCACAGACACGAAGCTTTCCACACACCCTGCCACAGAATGGGCACCCCACGATCTGCCACCACACTCGACACACCCTGCTACAGAATGGGCACCCCACGATCTGCCACCACACTTTCCACACACCCTGCTACAGAATGGGCACCCCACGATCTGCCACCACACTTTCGACACATCCTGCTACAGAATGGGCACCCCACGATCTGCCACCACACTTTCCACACACCCTGCTACAGAATGGGCACCCCACGATCTGCCACCACACTCGACACACCCTGCTACAGAATGGGCACCCCACGATCTGCCACCACACTTTCGACACATCCTGCTACAGAATGGGCACCCCACGATCTGCCACCACACTTTCGACACATCCTGCTACAGAATGGGCACCCCACGATCTGCCACCACACTTTCGACACACCCTGCTACAGAATGGGCACCCCACGATCTGCCACCACACTCGACACACCCTGCTACAGAATGGGCACCCCACGATCTGCCACCACTTTCGACACACCCTGCTACAGAATGGGCACCCCACGATCTGCCACCAGCCGTGACTTTGTGCTTTTTTCGGGAAGTCCCGAGAGGATTACATCCCTCAAAGTCATCAATGTACAGAATGATACTAATTCTGTCGTCCTCTGCAGAGAAAAACATCATGTTTCTGATAGTGAGATCCATCGTGAAAGGACAGATACTGTCATCGTTAAAGGACAGATACTGGGAAACCTATATGAAGCCTGTGAGCAACTGTTTTCATGATGTGCTTAGCATAGTCCTCTGCCCACATCCTGTCACAACATGTGCATCGTGATGACACTATACTGAACGTGTTCCTTGGAAGTGACTGAATATAGAAAAGGTCATTCGTTATGTCAAAGCGGTGAGATCCATCGTGAAAGGACAGATACTGGAAGTACTTTCAGAGCTTCTTTCACTACCTAGAAAAACGCGTGCAGAACCCCTAGATTATGCGATCAAGCATGCTTTTAGGGTTTATGTGATTTTATGCGGGAAGTTGCAAAATATGCGGAAATAATTTATTCTCTCTCACACACAACCTGCCACTAACGTGAAACCCCTTCACTATTCCATTAAACACACACACACACACACACACACACACACACACACACACACACACACACTTCCTGCGCTGGGCAAGGCAACGAAGAATGAAACTTAAGATAAGAAGCAGCAAGTTACGGCGCGCTGTGCACGGGGCGCCTCGAGGGGGTTCCCGACATGTCGTTGCAGTAAATTAAAGGGTGTTTCATGCTGTCGTTTCTGTGGACCTTCTTAATCTACCTTCTTCTCTTGAAACTAAACCATGTTACAAAAACAGTGCTGAGTTGATGAACTTAGCCTGCATTCGCTGTCGAAGACGACGTTGCTGGATGACTCGATGTCCCTTGGTAACCTGTGAGATATATAGAAAGTACATTAGAAATGAATTATGTAAGTTGCGCAACTTGCACCATTTATGTGACAGACAAGAGAGTCAACTCTAATGTCTGACACGTGGAGAGAGAGATGTCCTGGATGGGTTGATCTGTTGGTAATGCCTCGGGGTTCCGGTGGGCATGTAAACAAAGGCATAATGCTGCGCTATACTTTGTGGCCTCACCCGGTTGCTTAGCGACGCTTATTGTTCAGCTGTCTTTTAATAAGCAGGTAGTCTATCATTAGCTAGAGCTAGCTGGATCTGATCGATACGGACATGAACGCGAGTGAAGTCTGATCTGACGGGAGAGAGATCAGCTGACGAGTCGAGACTCGACACGCAGCTCTGCATGATCACCTGCTGCGGTGAGCGGAACAAAACACACTTCAGGTTCGAATATCACACGTAGCTATTTTAATGACCTCTCAAACTCCCGTAACTAGATATAGATATGTTTAGTTTCACTGTCGGGTCCCTCATCACTGACCCGCGAGCTGCATGAGACTGGCGGGCTGTCAGGAGAGGGAGAGCGCTCCGTTTATTATTCCCGTGTTATTGTAAGTTACTGAACACTTTTGAATAATTAGTTAATCTATAATTAGTTTGTTTAATATCGAATCATATCAATTTGTTTTAAAGCTCAATAAATAACAAAGAAGACCTTTGACCGGCACTTTTCTCATTTTGTCCGGAAGATTTAAACTTTAACGGACACGTTGACCGGCGAGAGAATATTCTAACAGGAACTCACATACAACTTGTCACTGCATTCAAGGCTAATCAATACGCAAAGTAAAAATAACGTAATAATACTTGTATCCAAAATACAACCGCCCAATACAATTACAGACCTGCCTCTACGCGGGAACGTTTGCGTTTATGCACAGTACGCGTTTAATAAAAAGTCTTCCGTTCACACGCATTTGTTTAATGTCACGTGTCTGTTCAGACGAGACCGCTCGACCCGCTGGAGTACATCTGCCAGGCCTGCAAGTGGCGCTGCTGCCGCCACACAATACACCGAGAGCAGCGAAGAAGACCCGGAGCACGGTTGCCCTTCTGTTTCTGCCCCGCGGTGGATTGAGCAACATGTAGTTCATGTAGTTCTCCGTGTCCACTTGCTGCTGGTGGTTGTGTAGAGGAGCTGGAGATTGTTCACGAGCGTCGGTAGCACGGGGTGCTATGGTCTCTCCATGTGTGTCCAAGTTAAGGATCAGTTCAATGCAAATACAAACACATCTATAAAATGTAAAACTTTTATAAAAAACCTGCCACGGGGGTAAAGAGGAGACACCGGCCCGAACCTGCCACGGGGTTAAAGAGGAGACACCGGCCCGAACCTGCCACAGGAAGGGTAAAGAGGAGACACCGGCCCGAACATGCCACGGGGGGTTAAAGAGGAGACACCGGCCCGAACCTGCCACGGGGTTAAAGAGGAGACACCGGCCCGAACCTGCCACGGGAAGGGTAAAGAGGAGACACCGGCCCGAACCTGCCACAGGAAGGGTAAAGAGGAGACACCGGCCCGAACCTGCCACGGGGGTTAAAGAGGAGACACCGGCCCGAACCTGCCACAGGAAGGGTAAAGAGGAGACACCGGCCCGAACCTGCCACAGGAAGGGTAAAGAGGAGACACCGGCCCGAACCTGCCACAGGAAGGGTAAAGAGGAGACACCGGCCCGAACCTGCCACGGGGGTTAAAGAGGAGACACCGGCCCGAACCTGCCACGGGGGTAAAGAGGAGACACCGGCCCGAACCTGCCACGGGGGTTAAAGAGGAGACACCGGCCCGAACCTGCCACGGGGGTTAAAGAGGAGACACCGGCCCGAACCTGCCACGGGGGTAAAGAGGAGACACCGGCCCGAACCTGCCACGGGGGTAAAGAGGAGACACCGGCCCGAACCTGCCACGGGGGTAAAGAGGAGACACCGGCCCGAACCTGCCACGGGGTTAAAGAGGAGACACCGGCCCGAACCTGCCACGGGGGTTAAAGAGGAGACACCGGCCCGAACCTGCCACGGGGGTAAAGAGGAGACACCGGCCCAAACCTGCCACGGGGGTAAAGAGGAGACACCGGCCCGAACCTGCCACGGGGTTAAAGAGGAGACACCGGCCCGAACCTGCCACGGGGGTAAAGAGGAGACACCGGCCCGAACCTGCCACGGGGGGTAAAGAGGAGACACCGGCCCGAACCTGCCACGGGGGTAAAGAGGAGACACCGGCCCGAACCTGCCACGGGGGTAAAGAGGAGACACCGGCCCGAACCTGCCACGGGGGGTAAAGAGGAGACACCGGCCCGAACCTGCCACGGGGGGTTAAAGAGGAGACACCGGCCCGAACCTGCCACGGGGGGGTTAAAGAGGAGACACCGGCCCGAACCTGCCACGGGGGTAAAGAGGAGACACCGGCCCGAACCTGCCACGGGGGGGTTAAAGAGGAGACACCGGCCCGAACCTGCCACGGGGGTAAAGAGGAGACACCGGCCCGAACCTGCCACGGGGGTAAAGAGGAGACACCGGCCCGAACCTGCCACGGGGTTAAAGAGGAGACACCGGCCCGAACCTGCCACAGGAAGGGTAAAGAGGAGACACCGGCCCGAACATGCCACGGGGGGTTAAAGAGGAGACACCGGCCCGAACCTGCCACGGGGTTAAAGAGGAGACACCGGCCCGAACCTGCCACAGGAAGGGTAAAGAGGAGACACCGGCCCGAACCTGCCACAGGAAGGGTAAAGAGGAGACACCGGCCCGAACCTGCCACGGGGGTTAAAGAGGAGACACCGGCCCGAACCTGCCACGGGGGTTAAAGAGGAGACACCGGCCCGAACCTGCCACGGGGGTAAAGAGGAGACACCGGCCCGAACCTGCCACGGGGGTAAAGAGGAGACACCGGCCCGAACCTGCCACGGGGGTAAAGAGGAGACACCGGCCCGAACCTGCCACGGGGTTAAAGAGGAGACACCGGCCCGAACCTGCCACGGGGGTTAAAGAGGAGACACCGGCCCGAACCTGCCACGGGGGTAAAGAGGAGACACCGGCCCAAACCTGCCACGGGGGTAAAGAGGAGACACCGGCCCGAACCTGCCACGGGGTTAAAGAGGAGACACCGGCCCGAACCTGCCACGGGGGGTAAAGAGGAGACACCGGCCCGAACCTGCCACGGGGGGTAAAGAGGAGACACCGGCCCGAACCTGCCACGGGGGTAAAGAGGAGACACCGGCCCGAACCTGCCACGGGGGTAAAGAGGAGACACCGGCCCGAACCTGCCACGGGGGGTAAAGAGGAGACACCGGCCCGAACCTGCCACGGGGGGTTAAAGAGGAGACACCGGCCCGAACCTGCCACGGGGGTAAAGAGGAGACACCGGCCCGAACCTGCCACGGGGGTAAAGAGGAGACACCGGCCCGAACCTGCCACGGGGTTAAAGAGGAGACACCGGCCCGAACCTGCCACAGGAAGGGTAAAGAGGAGACACCGGCCCGAACATGCCACGGGGGGTTAAAGAGGAGACACCGGCCCGAACCTGCCACGGGGTTAAAGAGGAGACACCGGCCCGAACCTGCCACAGGAAGGGTAAAGAGGAGACACCGGCCCGAACCTGCCACAGGAAGGGGTAAAGAGGAGACACCGGCCCGAACCTGCCACAGGAGGGGTAAAGAGGAGACACCGGCCCGAACCTGCCACGGGGGTTAAAGAGGAGACACCGGCCCGAACCTGCCACGGGGGTTAAAGAGGAGACACCGGCCCGAACCTGCCACGGGGGTAAAGAGGAGACACCGGCCCGAACCTGCCACGGGGGTAAAGAGGAGACACCGGCCCGAACCTGCCACGGGGGTAAAGAGGAGACACCGGCCCGAACCTGCCACGGGGTTAAAGAGGAGACACCGGCCCGAACCTGCCACGGGGGTTAAAGAGGAGACACCGGCCCGAACCTGCCACGGGGGTAAAGAGGAGACACCGGCCCAAACCTGCCACGGGGGTAAAGAGGAGACACCGGCCCGAACCTGCCACGGGGTTAAAGAGGAGACACCGGCCCGAACCTGCCACGGGGGTAAAGAGGAGACACCGGCCCGAACCTGCCACGGGGGGTAAAGAGGAGACACCGGCCCGAACCTGCCACGGGGGTAAAGAGGAGACACCGGCCCGAACCTGCCACGGGGGTAAAGAGGAGACACCGGCCCGAACCTGCCACGGGGGGGTAAAGAGGAGACACCGGCCCGAACCTGCCACGGGGGGTTAAAGAGGAGACACCGGCCCGAACCTGCCACGGGGGGGGTTAAAGAGGAGACACCGGCCCGAACCTGCCACGGGGGGTAAAGAGGAGACACCGGCCCGAACCTGCCACGGGGGGTAAAGAGGAGACACCGGCCCGAACCTGCCACGGGGGTTAAAGAGGAGACACCGGCCCGAACCTGCCACGGGGGGGTAAAGAGGAGACACCGCACCATGCTCTCGGTTCTCAATCAGCCCCCATGTCCATCCCCGACTGAGCCAGAGGGTATATAAGCAGCACGACCGTCTCTTCTTCGCTCTCAGAGCCGGCACCACAGCTCCTGCTCGGACTATATTCTGTTCGTGACATTACCACGCGTTTATTAATTAAAGTACCAATTTGAACAGAGACTCCATTTAGTCTCCTTTTTAAACTTCTTACCCGGACGTGAGAATAACGAACACAGCATAACCTTTCCGAACAGAGGAGAACACACACTTGTTCTCGGATACTCACCCAGAGGAGGTCCAGGTTTTCTATCGGAGGACTTGGTGCCGGTAAGCTTGTTCTTTAATGCTGCTGTCCTTACTTTGGTGTTCGCGGTCCTGTTCTAACTATATAACTATATAATGTTAAAACCATTCATCACCACATTTCATTTCACACTGTAATGTGTGTGTGTGTGTGTGTGTGTGTGTGTGTGTGTGTGTGTGTGTGTGTGTGTGTGTGGTGTGTGTGTGTGTGTGTGGTGTGTGTGTGTGTGTGTGTGTGTGTGTGTGTGTGTGTGTGTGTGTGTGTGTGTGTGTGTGTGTGTGTGTGTGTGTGTGTGTGTGTGTGTGTGTGTGTGTGTGATTAGTTTTAGTCACATTTTAGTCATTTCTATCCTTTATAGTTTTAGTCGACGAAAAATTACATTTGAGTTAACTCTAAGTCAAAATGTGTTCTCTCTTTAAACCAGTTGAAGGCAGATACAGGTATCTGAAGTTGGAATCAAGGTGACCGTATCAAGTGTTGAAACCTTGCACCATGGTGGTACCACTCGTATCTTTGTGACATTTCTGTGAACTGATATTTGTTTAGTGACCATTATCTTTTTTAGCCTTCTTATATTTATTTTTTGAAACCTCCAATAAAAGTGAAGACGCCCAGAGCAGAGCAATCAATGACATCTTCACAGTCAAAGGGAGCATCCTCCAACACGCCACTGAACAAACATCAGCTCACAGACATGATATTTGATTATTACAAGTGGCATGTTTGTATTGAACGGGTTATTAAACAGTAAAGCTATTTTAAACTATTGGAAAGCACGGAAAATGTGTGTGTGTTGAGATGAACCATTAAAGGACACACACAGGAAGTCATGCACACTGCCAGTCATTAGTGGTCTAACCCTAACCTCAGACACTTGTAGCCAGTCTCTGAATTCCCCTTAAACAGGGTGCACAGTCAAACCACAAGGTGCACAGTCAAACCACATCAGTCATGGTCATGGTTGACATTGCACTGAGGGGAAATGACAACCAGCCCACACTCTGCTGTTCCTCACCCCCCCCCCTCCCACTGAAATTATGAATGAAAAGCGTAGTAATCATAGATAACACGGCAGGGTCCGTGACAGTTTGTTTATATATTACAATTTTTGCCAAATTCAGAAGATAAATACAGCTTGTAAAGGCATAACTACAAGAGGCAACTCAACGTCACAGCAGGCACAACAACAGCCGGGGTTTCTTGTGAGGACACACAAATGCATCACAGATTATTTTTGCGGTATTTGAAATAATGTACGCAGCTCGCGACGTAACGTGATTAGATTTATGATAGACTTTTGAAACTACAAGAAGATAAGGAGGACTTCTACAAAAAAGTGATAGAGATTTTTGTCCAGAGGGATAGGCAAATGGACTTCATCTTCAAGTCAAGGTAAGACTGCAATGTTATTGAAAATGGGATCTTACTAAGAGAGAACAATTCAATATTTAAATGATAAAATTACATGTTTGGGTATCCTTCTGTTGAACGGTCTGTTTAAAATTAATTGAAGCATCAGACAAAAAAGCTTTTGAAAATAATATTATATTTTGATTTAGGTCAAAATATAATATTAGTAAACCTGAAGAGCCGGAGCCTCAGCAGCCACGAACCTCTCTGCAGAAGCTTCTAGACATCTGAGTTTTGTGTGCCCCACCACTTTAGTACATATAGAAACGCCACTGCTCACAGATACAAGTGGTACTGGTAACATCGTGGAATGTTCTGTACTCCAAGAACCAAAACATTATCTTTTTTAGCCTTCTTATATTTATTTTCCGAAACCTCCAATAGAAGTGAAGACGCGTACGCCCAGAGCAGAGCAACACATGATGAACACTGACATGGCACCTGGAGACTTGAGTTAGCTCAGTGACTCAAACTGTAGTCCATTGTAGACTCTCTACATGTATCAATGGTGTGCCAGTAACTTGAGCAACACAATGCGATACAATATACAACGTATTAACACACATCTTTACATCTATACTTATTATGATCCATACCGTTACACTGTCACATGTCTGGCTGTACATTTGGTTTTGTACCAAGTTACTGTTGATCTTTTATACTCTAATATTTAGTTTATACTTGAAGTCTATATATTTGCACTATCTTACTTTTTTTTTGTTCACAAGTATTTGTATTGGGCCATCGATCTTAAAACATACAAACTGTTGACATAAGATCACCCGAACAAACATGGCAGAGTAACCCCCCCACCCCCACAGAACAAAACCGAAAAGCGTCACAATACGATATAAAAGAGGAGCACACATAAGTAAATAAGTAAATACAAGAGGAGATCACAAAAGCACAGAAATACAAAGGAACTCTGTGTTGCACCACAAACAAACATGTTTCATTACGATGTTGTCAGGTGGAGCCTCTGATTGGTAAAGATTAGAATAGTACGAAGCGAAAACATTATTTATCTCCTTTGGGTCTGTAACTATTGCGTGGGGGGGGGTTTGAGAATGTGTGTAATAAGACGTGAGGCAGATAGCCGACTGCTAGCGTTACAACTATACACACCTGTTAGTACATTAACGTGTATACAACTTGTATTCCCACTGCAGCTGTTTTCCCGTCTCTTTAGAGGGACGTTTATTTAGCTATTTATTCAAAATACATGTTTGATAGTGGATACATGATATGCCGAATTCATCAGAAGTAACCAAAGCAGCTTATTATGAACTGCTCGAGTCTGAAATCAACGTATCTTGATACATACTCAAGTGTTCCTTAAATACACAGTAATGTGAGTGGAGTTTGGTGCAGAGGTGAAGGGCAGCTGCACGTTCCGCATTGAGAGCCACAGGTTGTCAGTTCGTTTATTCAGCTATTTATTCAAAATACATGTTTGATAGTGGATACATGATATGCCGAATTCATCAGAAGTAACCAAAGCAGCTTATTATGAACTATCGAGTCTGAAATCAACGTATCTTGATACATACTCAAGTGTTCCTTAAATACACAGTAATGTGAGTGGAGTTTGGTGCAGAGGTGAAGGGCAGCTGCACGTTCCGCATTGAGAGCCACAGGTTGTCAGTTCGTTTATTCAGCTATTTATTCAAAATACATGTTTGATAGTGGATACATGATATGCCGAATTCATCAGAAGTAACCAAAGCAGCTTAGTATGAACTATCGAGTCTGAAATCAACATATCTTGATAAATATCCACGTTTTCATTAAATGTACAGCAAGTTGAGTGGAGTTTGGTACCTGTGTGCTCGTGAGACAAATGGAGGGTGAGCGCGCGCACAGGTTGTCTGTTTATGAGGAGATGTATTCTAAATACTATATGCAGAACTCACCTGCATTAACCACAGCAGCGTATTAGGAAGTAGTTTAGTCTTAAATCAACATTTATTTCAATTATACCCGTTTCCGTTAAATGCTCAGTCATCTGGGTGGAGTGTGGTGCATGTTGTGCCTGTGTGTTCAGATTATTAAGCCATAGATAGCAGGTTAGCATGGATTAATCTCGATAGATAAACTACACTTTAAAGCGATATGGATTCATTCTGATGGGTGTTGCTGCTTTTATTGATGCTTTTAAGTCGTGAGTAAATTAAAAAATGATACAGTGTAGTGCCGAGAGATAGGAACTCGAGTTCCATGCGTGGATTGTGTAACCCAGTGTATTAAAGGCGGTCACCACAACATTTTATTTTTGGCCAGATTATGATGGAAAGAAACCAGTATATTTACTATGCATGTCGTGTTTCTCCCTCTCAGACTCAGCATGGCAGCCAAGGACATTTTGAGAAGAAATAAGACATCCATTGTGACAACTTTGTGTGCAGACTACAAGATAATCCTCAACAAAGCTTATGAGAACACGTTGATAACTCAACGTGAGTACAACAATCTGAAAAGCATCAACAGAGAGAACGATGAGGGCCACGTTGTGGAGTTGGTGGATAAGATCCTGAACAAAGGAGAGGAGACCTGCCAACTCTTCCTGGCGCTCCTGCAGACTGATGAGATCCAGGAGACTTTCCCTGAGCTGAAGGAGATACTGGAGAAGGGAAACCGCCCCTCGCCACACCCGGTTCAGGCTTCTTCAGTTGACAACACCGGTACGTTAACATGCACACAAATGACTAATACGCATTCCAAATGTGTGTTACTGTGAGGTTGACATTTTAAAATGTTACGTGTGTAAAGTTTTCTTTTGTTTCCCTCTAATTCCCGCAGATCATCCGCCACAAAGGGGAGAGGAGGTGAGATAGCCTAATATTGAAAAAGCACACTTCATGTGAAAGTGCTTGCGTCAGGGTTTTTAGTTAGCCTTTGTAATTATTATCCTGTATTGACATCTAGAATAGGAGCATTGTACTACTGTTAGGGTTAGATTCAGGGGCGGACTGGCCATTGGGAATACCGGGAGTTTCCCCGGTGGGCCGGTGCTGTGTGTGGGCCGGTGCTGTGTGTGGGCCGGTGCTGTGTGTGGGCCGGTGCTGTGTGTGGGCCGGAGGGCCAAAATCCTACCGGCCCACATTTGTAAGTGTTCCGGCCCAGCCCAGTGGGGTGTGGCCAGGGTTGGGTTGTAACGGAATACATGTAACGGCGTTACGTAATCAGAATACAAAAATCAAGTAACTGTATTCAGCTGGCGTTACATTTGAAAAACGAGTAATCTGATTACAGTTACTTTCGTAAACCTGAAGTGAAGACATTTTGGATCACTTATTGGAATTATTGGTGGAAAGATTTCCTCACAACATGTAATATTCATTACTAAAGGTACAGCCTTGTCTGGTGCCTTGCTCAAGGGCACCACGGCAGGGCAGGAGGTGAACTGGGACCTCTCCAAGTAGAAGTCCACACTCCAAATAGGTCTGGTCGGGGACTTGAACCGGCGACCCTACGGCTCACAGTCTAATCCCCTGACTGCCATAGATTTAGTCCCTAATGTTGCTCTCAAAATGGATCAGATTGATCATTTAACTTCGACATTTAAAAATAAATCTTCCCGGGGGAGCATGCCCCCGGACCCCCCTAGAGGAGGTGAGGTCCACCACCTGCCCACACCCCCTGCTAAATTGTCTCACCCACATTGAGGATGCTTCCTACGCCCATGTTTTATTCCATGCGTCAAGTCGGGCAAATTAGGTCCAGATGTTGTTGCATCAACGATCTGTTAACATTAAAATCACTAAATATATGCCGTAACTATTTTGCTCTCGGCAGCTCAAGGGCTCAATGTGATGACTGTGTGAGTAATGGTCCAAAATAACATTAAATGCAGGCTTTTTTGTTAAGTACATACTTTCGTCGCCGGCCGGCCGATACATGCCGCGCATTAAGTGGGCCTGTCTGTCAATGAATCCCCGGGCCGCTTTCCCCCCCAGTCCGCCCCTATTCAAACTAGTTAACCTCCCTGCCCTCAGGTACCAAACAAGGTGCTGATCTAATCCTGGGGGTTACTTAAACTTTCGAAAATATCGCCCAATTCTGAAATGTTATTACTACAGTTTTGGATAAAAGATGCTTAGAGTGTTAATTTTGTATCTATTTGTATTTCCCAGCCGAGCAGCCGGAGACGCACCAAGCGAGCAATGGGGTTCGGACCCCTTCCTTCGCCTCAGGTTGGTTCGCGTCCTGCAGGAGTATTCGTTGCATGTTGTGTTGCTTCATGTGAGAGCCTGACTGAAGTGAAATGATGAATGTTTCATCGGCTACCTTTTAGTTTTTCTTGTACCAACTTTATGTTTGACTCATGTTTCCTTACATTATAAGGTTATTCATAAAGTAATTAGTATTGGAAATGTACCTTTTTTCAATGCTATCTTTTACAATTAATTATAAAGTAGCTTATCGTATTTCATGTCTTGCCTGAACGCCACATTTGCCTATTGACTGACAAAGAATAGTTGCAGGCCTTGTGTTGTTTGCCTATTTCATTGGTTATCTGAACGCTTACTCTTAACATGAAGTTACTCTGAAATGTAACTTTCTGAAATCCTCTTTATCTTCTCCCAACTTGTATTTCCACGTTTCCATCTGACAGAAAAAAAAAGGGCCAGCTCTCCCACGCGACCACTCACTCCCAATGCCGAGAACGTGATGAGGGAGCCTTTCAACTTTCCCAAAGCACCCAAAGCACCGAAAGCCACTAAAGTACCGGAAAAAAGAAAAAAGGTGAGGGTCATTTCATTTCATTTCCATCCAAGTAAACAGTATTTTTAACATTTTCACCACTCGACCAAATTCTGTGATTTTGGTTTTGAGTTACAGCCAAATTCACAATTTAGAAAGTTCTTCAGAGCGATGTCCTTTAAACACAGAACGTTACAATGTGGGGCGCATTAGAAAGCACACTGATACTGATGAGTCTTCTATGTTAGCAAGCTACCAACACTGAACCCCATGATGTCCCCAACATACCTCTACACCCCTACATACCTCTACAGTCCTACACCCTACATACCTCTACAGTCCTACACCCCAACATACCTCTACAGTCCTACACCCCAACATACCTCTACAGTCCTACACCCCTACACCCCAACATACCTCTACAGTCCTACACCCCTACATACCTCTACAGTCCTACACCCCAACATACCTCTACAGTCCTACACCCCTACATACCTCTACACTGCTACACCCCAACATACCTCTACACCCATACACCCCAACATACCTCTACAGTCCTACACCCCAACATACCTCTACAGTCCTACACCCCAACATACCTCTACACCCCTACACCCCAACACACCTCTACAGTCCTACACCCCAACATACCTCTACAGTCCTACACCCCTACATACCTCTACACTGCTACACCCCAACATACCTCTACACCCATACACCCCAACATACCTCTACAGTCCTACACCCCAACATACCTCTACAGTCCTACACCCCAACATACCTCTACACCCCTACACCCCAACACACCTCTACAGTCCTACACCCCAACATACCTCTACAGTCCTACACCCCAACATACCTCTACAGTCCTACACCCCAACATACCTCTACAGTCCTACACCCCAACATACCTCTACAGTCCTACACCACAATATACCTCTACAGTCCTACACCCCAACATACCTCTACAGTCCTACACCCCAACATACCTCTACAGTCCTACACCCCAACATACCTCTACAGTCCTACACCACAATATACCTCTACAGTCCTACACTCCAACATACCTCTACACCCCTACACCCCAACATACCTCTACAGTCCTACACCCCAACATACCTCTACACCCTACACCCAACATACCTCCACCACCTACAGCTGCACTGCATGTTGGCTACCCAGTTTTCTATTGGCAGATTATTTAAACGTTATGGCTCAGACCACTTCTGAGTCATTCCTGACGTCTGAACTTTGTTTCTACGTTGTTATTAAACGTATGATTTGACCCCAAGATCAATCATTGAGCGGGCAAGCGGGCTTCTTCAAAAGAGCCCACTCAAAGGAGTGTTTGTTTTGAGTACTTGCTTCCACTTTTGGATACGTATGAATGTCTTTAATGATCTGCAGCACTATTCAGCAATGATATCCACATAGCTATCATTATTATCAAGAACCTTAAAGTGTAAATATATTACATTGTGTCCACGTAGCCCCGCCCCAATCCATTCCAGTTTCATCATTTTGTGTGAAATTGTTTCTGTTTCAGGACGAGCCGTACGAGTTGAAGAGCCAGCCCACCGGCCTCTGCCTGATCATAAACAACGAAACGTTTCCTGGTGATGGTAACGTGAGACGTGGAACCGATAAAGATGCTGGTACGTTTCAGAGTTGACAGATCCATATTATCGCCCCGGTGTTGCCGGTTGAAGCCTAACTCGGTTGTATTTCACTGCAGTAAGATTGGGAAAGGTGTTCAGCTGGCTGGGGTTCAGAGTGCTGATGTGTACAGACCAGACCAAGGACCAGATGCAGCGAGCGCTGACCTGCTTTGCTTCTCAGTGCGACCTTTCTCAGCTGCAGGAGGTCAAGGTGCAGGAGTGGACTGGCAGCGGATTCACCGATCTTCGAGAGGCTCCTCGGCATGGCGATGCCTTCATCTGCTGTCTTCTCAGTCACGGAAGCAAGGGTGTCGTATCGGGGGTTGATAGGAAGCCCCTCCCTATCGAAGAAATAACGAGAATCTTCAGGGCAACTCCTCAATCTCCGCTCACTGGCAAGCCCAAAGTGTTCCTGATCCAGGCCTGCCAGGGGGGCCTGGTGCATCCTAAGGTGGAATCAGACGATCTGCAGGCTGATGACTCTCCCTCGCCATTCATCCCTCAGGGAGCAGATTTTTTTTTCATTATGCCACTGTTGAAAATTATAAGTCTATGAGAGACCCAACGAAGGGGAGCTGGTTCATCCAATCCGTCTGTGAGCAGCTAGAAGAGGGCTGTGACGGGTAAATGTCAGACTCAACATTAATGATATAGTGATTGAAATATCCGAAAGATGTTGTCGATCTGAATCTGATGATAAAATGGTTAACATGTATTTTACCCTTGACTTAATGTGACCATCATGTGATAACAGGTTTTTCTACCCCTCATATTTTTTTTAGGAATGAAGAAATTGAAGTCATACTCCGCCGTGTGAACAAGGAAGTAGCCAGGAAAGAGTGTGTTTTGAAGTGTGCTCCGAGCTGTGGTCCGGGCTATTGTCCGAAGTGTGGTCCAACAACGCAGATGCCTGAAATTAGGCACACCCTGAGGAAGCGTCTTGTGTTGACTCCTCATCTCAACTGAAGCCTCATCGCCAAAAATAATGCAACACACAATACTCTGACGACTATCTCACACACACACACACACACACACACACACACACACACACACACACACACACACACACACACACACACACACACACACACACCACACACACACACACACACACACACACACACACACACACACACACACACACACACACACACACACACACACACACACACACACACACACACACACACACACACACTCTACTGACCTTACTGACTAACACCCCCCATGGTGGTAGCTCTTTGTTTAGTTGAACGGTTCATAATAAATATCTTCCTTATATGGTGCTGTTTTCGTTATGGCCCAGAGCCAGGCCGATACACAAAGTCTAAGGCTGGAGCCACACGAGGACGATAACGCAAACGGACCGCAATCGTTGTCAAAAAAGTCTTCCGTCCACACGCAACAGGCACCAGAAACGTGTCCGTTCACACGAGACCGCTGGAGACGCTGTAGTACATATGCCAGGCCTGCAAGTGGCGCTGTAGTCTGCCACAAAAGCAGCGAAGAAGACTTCCCGCGCATGGTTGCCATGGTTGCCCTTCCGGTTATTCTCCGATGTGGCTCTTTCTCTCCCTCCCCGAGGCGAGCGGTTGCCCCTCCTGTAACTCTCTCCGTAGTCCACCAGCAGATGAAGAACGGCCACCTCTCCGCCTCTCCCAAGGGACGAGGGGACCGTGCGGCAGAGTTTCAGTTCAACATGTCCGTTGAAGTTTAAATCTTCCGGACAGAATTAGAAAAGTGCCGGTCAGAGGTCTTCTTTGTTATTTATTGAGCTTTAAAACAAATGATAACGACTCGAAAGAATAAAGAACGGAGCCTCTCTTTTCCTCCCCCTCTGCTTCAGCCCAGCAGCTGATCTCTGAGCGGGAGAGGCGGGGCTATGGCGTCATCCTTATCCGGAAATGACCGTATAGGGCAGGGGGGTCAAACTCAATTACATCACGGGCCACATCAGCATTATGGCTGCACTCAAAGGGCCGGTTGTAACTTTAAGACTATATATAAATATTTGATATATTTAAAATAATGTATTATATTACTTTATTGCCTCTGCATTGGATTCGGATAGGGTAAAAGCTTCACAGATAACTACGTCTGAAAGAAGAAGTCTAGGGCAAATAAGTGCAAGTCTCTTCAGTGAGAATGTCACAAAATTATTTTAAAAGAAAAGCCAAATTCTGAAAAAAAGTTACAGTTAAATAATTAAAAAAAATCGAGGTAAGATGCATTGTGGGACATGTAGTTTATGGACATGGTGCATCTGTAAATCGGCCTGTAACCGTATAATAAACATATTACATTCTTTCAGAGCTCTTGCGGAAATGAAATGAAATTCATGAAATGAAGTCGCGGGCCGGATTTGGCCCCCGGGCCTTGAGTTTGACACCCCTGGTATAGGGCGTAAACACGGAACCATTATCGTTTCCGTGTCGGCCTCGTGTGGCCGAACCGTCTATCTGATAGTGAGCTGTAGCGGATACGACTGTTATCGTCCTCGTGTGGCCGTGGCTTTACTTAAGGAAGTATAATCAACTCGGGGTTTCTTAAAATGCATTCTATCTTTTTTATTATTCTTAATTGAAGGGGGCGGGGCTAAGGCTTTAAGTTGGAGGTGCGGTGTGTGACGGGAGGGCAGCAGCAAAACTACTAACTACTAGATACTGCTAATAATGATTGCATTGATTGTGTGACCTATGTTTCTGCGTGCCATGTTGTCTGGATGTTTAATTGCTGTTGTGTTTATTGTATTTTGTTACTCTGGCACAACAATTTCCTTCGGGATGAATAAAGTCTTATCTTATACCGTCATTGATACGCAGACGCAACCTTATGCTTAGGAAAAGACAGATTATTAGGATCTGCTGTTTAAGTTTATGTTACATATTGTTTTTGTATTTTGTTTGATGTTTGCTGGAAATAAACGTTGAAAAGCAGCCGAAACGTCCGGTGGGTTGTGTGCTGCGAGTCCGACGCTGCTTCCGAGGCCCGAGCGCTACATGTGGCCAAGAACAATAACTTTTGAGGTATCGAGTTACAAGCACATGTTTCAATGCTGATTGCTGAAATGTTACATTCATAATGTGTAGTTCAGGACCATGCCGTGCAGCTTCCTCGCATCGACAGTTCTCTGTGCTGAGTTTCCTTTGCCTCATTTTTAATGCTGTGACCTGTCTGGTTTAAATGAGTGTGTCTTTGATGAAGCCTACATTTTATAAAGTTTCAAATTAATTTCTGAAATATTTCGTTAATAAATATTTCATGAGTAATATAGTTGTCTTTGTCACATTTTATTTGGCATTAGTAAATAATTATGCACATGTACAGATATTTTACATGATATGAGTGATGACTTGGAGTTTCAGGCTCTGCACTTTCCCTCCTCACCTCATACCTCAAAGACCGCACCTACAGGGTCACTTGGAGAGGGTCCGAGTCCGACTCTTGTCAATTAACTACAGGGGTCCCTCAGGGCTCTGTTCTTGGTCCCCTCCTCTTCTCCTTGTACACAAACTCGCTCGGATCTGTCATTAGCCCGCATGGTTTTTCATACCACTGCTACGCTGACGACACCCAATGAGTCCTGCCCTTCCCCCGCTCAGAGACCCAGGTCGTCGCACGCATCTCTGCTCGTCTAGCTGACATCTCTCAGTGGATGTCCGCTCATCATCTCAAGCTCAACCTTGACAAAACTGAACTGCTTTTCCTTACGGGAAAAGATTGTCCCACTCTTGACCTGACCATCAACATCGGCCCCTCTGTTGTTTCCCCGACTCAGACTGCAAGGAATCTGGGTGACCCTGGATAACAACCTGTCCTTCACTGCAAACATCACTGCTCCAACCCGCTGCTGCAGATACACGCTCTACAGCATCAGGAGGACGCGTCCCCAGCTGCCCCAGAGAGCCACGCAGGTTCTGGTCCAGGCTCTCGTCACCTCACGCCTAGACTACTGCAGCTCCCTCCTGCTGGTCTCCCTGCATGAGCCATCCGCCCTCTCTCACCCAGAATGCAGCGGCTCGTCTGGTCTTCAACCTTCCTGAATGTTCCACACCACTCCGCTCCTCCGCTCCCTCCACTGGCTTCCGGTAACTGCTAGAATCCACTTCAAGACCCTGGTGCTTGCGTACCATGCTGCGAATGGATCTGGCCCTTCCTACATCCAGGACATGGTTAAACCGTGCACCCCAGCACGTGCACTCCGCTCTGCATCAGCCAGACGGCTCGCTGCACCCTCGCTGCGAGGGGGACCCAAGTTCCCATCAGCAGAAACACGTGGGTTTGCTATCCTGGCTCCAAGATGGTGGAATGAGCTCCCATTGACATCAGGACAGCAGAAAGCTCACACACCTTCCAGACTGAAGACTCATCTCTCTCGACTCCACCTCGAGGATAGAACTACTAACAAAGCACTTATATACTAACAAAGCACTGATATACTAACAAAGCTCTTATATACTAACAAAGGGCTGGCTTATTGGTCCCATTGAGATCATAGATCTCTTTTTCAAGGGAGACCTGCAGCATATCGGTTCCACATGAAACATGAAACAATAAAGGACGTTATATTTACAGGATACATAGTTATAGACATTTACATTGTATCAACGAGCATTTAATTTAGCCTAGCTTTAAAGACATGCAGAGGAATGAGATGCTCATTGTTCCAGCAAGTGGAGCTGCACAGAACAGACATGACAGCTGTCTCACCTCAGACAGTCCTTGCTCTCGGCACATCTAACAAGACCACATCATGCAATCTCAGATAATAGCTGCTTGCAACTCTCTGTGAGATCAGAGAGCAGATATAATACGGGAGTTTACCCAACAAAGCTTTATCAATAAAGATGTCCCAGAGACTGAGCCTCCGTGCAGTTAGTGAAGCAGACCAGCCCTTGCTACAGGGTGCAGTGAAGGGTTAATGCTTTACAGTCTGTCACACATCTCAGAGCGCTGTGATACGCAGCATCTAACTGGACCAGGCAATGGGCAGGTGCATTCATATAGACCAGATCCCCAGAGTCCAGCACAGGTCAAAGGTCACAGAGCCTTCATATAGACCAGATCCCCAGAGTCCAGCACAGGTCAAAGGTCACAGAGCCTTCATATAGACCAGATCCCCAGAGTCCAGCACAGGTCAAAGGTCACAGAGCCTCTTCCTGGCCTCAAGGGGAAGCAGGACGTGTTCCTGGAGAAGAACCCTAGCCTCACCCTCAGCTCCTCAGCAGGTTAGAGACCTGAGGGTTAGAGGAGAGACAATCATCAAGCAGACACCAAGGTGTTTGTAACAGGAACCACTTTGAGTACTTGTCCTTACAGAGTAACAATATCTAAAGTGGTCTCTGGAGTCTGTGTAGCTTTAGAGAGAGCCTGTGATGTAACACCAGCTCCTGACTGAGGGACCTGCTCAGAACATCACGGGATCATCCACATAATGTGAAGTAGCTTCATCCACATGTTCCCCTGAGCTGTTGATGCAGATGGAGAATAAAAGAGGACCTGACACAGAGCCTTGAGGAACACCATTAGTGATGTGTAACCACTCAGAAGACAGTCCATCAGAGTGAACACATGGGACCTTTCAGAGAGGCAGTTCGCGACAGTGCAACCAGCAATTGTTTGTGCAACACCTCCGAAACTGTACAGGGGACGTCCACAGCGGGCGGCAGAACATACCCGGATCCAGTAGATTGTTCAGGACGACTAGCGATCCTCTCCTTGTCCAGCACAGCCAAGAAAAGGCACAGCAGAAACACGACGCCCGCCATTCTCCCAGTCCAGCACAACAGTATCCACGCTGCTCCCAGAGCAGGTGGAACCAGGCCTCAGCTACAGCAGCACAGCAGAGCAGAGCAGGTGGAGCAGGCCTCAGCTACAGCAGCACAGCAGAGAAGAGCAGGTGGAACCAGGCCTCAGCTACAGCAGCACAGCAGAGCAGAGCAGGTGGAACCAGGCCTCAGCTACAGCAGCAGAGCAGGTGGAACCAGGCCTCAGCTACAGCAGCACAGCAGAGCAGAGCAGGTGGAACCAGGCCTCAGCTACAGCAGCAGAGCAGAGCAGGTGGAACCAGGCCTCAGCTACAGCAGCAGAGCAGAGCAGGTGGAACCAGGCCTCAGCTACAGCAGCACAGCAGAGCAGGTGGAACCAGGCCTCAGCTGCAGCAGCACAGCAGAGCAGAGCAGGTGGAACCAGGCCTCAGCTGCAGCAGCACAGCAGAGCAGGTGGAACCAGGCCTCAGCTACAGCAGCACAGCAGAGCAGAGCAGGTGGAACCAGGCCTCAGCTACAGCAGCACAGCAGAGCAGGTGGAACCAGGCCTCAGCTACAGCAGCAGAGCAGGTGGAACCAGGCCTCAGCTACAGCAGCAGAGCAGAGCAGGTGGAACCAGGCCTCAGCTACAGCAGCAGAGCAGAGCAGGTGGAACAAGGCCTCAGCTACAGCAGCAGAGCAGGTGGAACAAGGCCTCAGCTACAGCAGCACAGCAGAGCAGGTGGAACCAGGCCTCAGCTACAGCAGCACAGCAGAGCAGAGCAGGTGGAACCAGGCCTCAGCTGCAGCAGCACAGCAGAGCAGGTGGAACCAGGCCTCAGCTACAGCAGCACAGCAGAGCAGAGCAGGTGGAACCAGGCCTCAGCTGCAGCAGCACAGCAGAGCAGGTGGAACCAGGCCTCAGCTACAGCAGCACAGCAGAGCAGAGCAGGTGGAACCAGGCCTCAGCTGCAGCAGCACAGCAGAGCAGGTGGAACCAGGCCTCAGCTACAGCAGCACAGCAGAGCAGGTGGAGCCAGGCCTCAGCTACAGCAGCACAGCAGAGCAGGTGGAACCAGGCCTCAGCTACAGCAGCAGAGCAGAGCAGGTGGAACCAGGCCTCAGCTACAGCAGCACAGCAGAGCAGGTGGAACCAGGCCTCAGCTACAGCAGCACAGCAGAGCAGGTGGAACCAGGCCTCAGCAGCACAGCAGAGCAGGTGGAACCAGGCCTCAGCTGCAGCAGCACAACAGAGCAGAGCAGGTGGAACCAGGCCTCAGCTACAGCAGCACAACAGAGCAGAGCAGGTGGAACCAGGCCTCCGCTACAGCAGCACAGCAGAGCAGAGCAGGTGGAACCAGGCCTCAGCTACAGCAGCACAGCAGAGCAGAGCAGGTGGAACCAGGCCTCAGCTACAGCAGCACAGCAGAGCAGAGCAGGTGGAACCAGGCCTCAGCTACAGCAGCACAGCAGAGCAGAGCAGGTGGAACCAGGCCTCAGCTACAGCAGCACAGCAGAGCAGAGCAGGTGGAACCAGGCCTCAGCTGCAGCAGCACAGCCGAGCAGGTGGAACCAGGTCTCAGCTGCAGCAGCACAGCAGAGCAGAGCAGGTGGAACCAGGCCTCAGCTACAGCAGCACAACAGAGCAGAGCAGGTGGAACCAGGCCTCAGCTACAGCAGCACAGCAGAGCAGAGCAGGTGGAACCAGGCCTCAGCTACAGCAGCACAGCAGAGCAGAGCAGAGCAGGTGGAACCAGGCCTCAGCTACAGCAGCACAACAGAGCAGAGCAGGTGGAACCAGGCCTCAGCTGCAGCAGCACAGCAGAGCAGGTGGAACCAGGCCTCAGCTGCAGCAGCACAGCAGAGCAGAGCAGGTGGAACCAGGCCTCAGCTGCAGCAGCACAGCAGAGCAGGTGGAACCAGGCCTCAGCTGCAGCAGCACAGCAGAGCTAATATTCACTAAGATCGCAGGAAATGGTTGTGTAATGTGAAAGAAGAGAAAACTTCAGCCATGAACGCAGTGACCTGGATCGATTGCATTTTTCATTTCATTAACTGTTGCAGCAAATGCTGTTAATGTCCTTTAATAACATTGTTACTTAGTGTAGAGCCGATGGACGGGAGTCAGAGGCGGTGTGTTCAGTATGGAACTCCACACTTTATGACCCATTCATCCAGACGAGGGAAGGACAGACGCCGTCTCCTCTCTTTAGGTCACTTCACTACAAATCCATCCACGTTGCCGCTCGCATGAAGTGAGCTGGAGTTAACGAGCTACATTTCACTGTTTCTCGTTATGTTTTTCTCACGCCGCGCCTCCCCTGAAGCTCTCTGGCGCCCCCCAGGGGAGGCGCGCCTCACGCTTTGAAAACCGCTGACGTAAAGCTTCCTGTAAAGGACAAAAGACAATTACTGAAACAAAGAACTGTCACTTAAGTTACAGAATTACATACATAAACAAATACCAATTATCGTATGTTCCTCCTCGCGCGCCGTGAGGAGGATCTCCCACAATCCATTGCCGTAACACACGTTTGTGACACCAGGTGGCGCAATTCTCTCATTTAATCAGGACCCGTTATAACTCTGTTACAAATGAAAAATAAAGATTTGTTTAAAGAAATAACAATAATCTTTGAATTCATATGTTGGTGGTATCTGGTGTCCTTTGTAGCTGCTCGTGGAGACCCAGGGTATGAACTATTTGACCATCAAACATCACCTGGACTAATTAATCAGTTATTTATACTGGGTCCTGCCTGTCAGTCAGCGCTGAGGGCAGGCCCCGCCCCCTCCTGTCAGTCACGGCTCAGGGCTAGCCCCGTCCCTTTCTGCAGGTTGAATCTGCTTTTAATTCAAAGTCAAGTTTTAGAGGAGTCACATCTCCGAACAGAGGAGCGGAAAACAGCTCCTATTCTCGGATACAAACCCCCAGAGGAGCCCGGTCCCGGAGGAATCCCCGGTTATATGTGCCATGTTTTTCTAACGGATGACTTGATGCAGGTAAGCTGCTCTTCACAGATTGCATTCAAAGCCCTCCCGCAGACACACATCTCTCTCCGTGCACATGTTACAGGGAAATGTCTCTCTAAATAAATATATCATTATAATCTATATGCAGCTTTTACAGGAGCTGTAGAAAGAGGCAACTTGATCTGCTCTCTGGCCCGTCGGTGCTTTGAACCAGAGCTCTCTGGAAGAACATGCATTATATCATCCGGTAGATGTTTACATGAAAACACTCTCAACAGCACGAGCACGGGACTCTACGGGACCACGTCTCTTACTCGGTGTACACGCACCCGTGAGTATATTAACGTGTATACCACTTGTATTTCCCACGTTGCGTAGTGGTAGGAGATAACGGGGAGTGGGACGGTTATTTAGCGATGTGTGAGAAATACAGGGCTCGATAGTGGACTAAATATATGCCGAGCTCACCAGCAGGAACCGAAACAGCTTATTATGAACTGCTCGAGTCTGAAATCAACATATATTGATAAATACACAAATGTTCCTTAAATACAGAGTAATGTGAGTGGAGTTTGGTGCAGAGGTGAAGGGCAGCTGCACGTTCCGCATTGAGAGCCACAGGTTGTCAGTTCGTTTATTCAGCTATTTATTCAAAATACATGTTTGATAGTGGATACATGATATGCCGAATTCATCAGAAGTAACCAAAGCAGCTTAGTATGAACTATCTTGTCTGAAATCAACGTATCTTGATAAATATCCACGTTTTCATTAAATGTACAGCAAATTGAGTGGAGTTTGGTACCTGTGTGCTCGAGAGACAAATGGAGGGTGAGCGCGCGCACAGGTTGTCTGTTTATGAGGAGATGTATTCTAAATACTATATGCAGAACTCACCAGCATTAACCACACCAGCTTATTAGGAAGTAGTTTAGTCTTAAATCAACATTTATTTCAATTATACCCGTTTCCGTTAAATACTCAGTCATCTGGGTGGAGTGTGGTGCATGTTGTGCCCGTGTGTTCAGATTATTAAGCCATTCATTCAAAACGCAGAGCTTAATAGTAGATAAAATACTTGCCGAGTTCATCAGCATTAACCCGAACAGCTGATCGTGAACTATTTTAGTTTTAACTCAACGTGTATTTGTCGTTACACTCACGTTTCCGTTAAATGCTCGGATATGTGTGTGGAGTTTGGCGCATCGCGGTTTGTCCTGAATGGAGCCGGTTGCTAGGCAGGACAGAGATAGCAGCATAGTTACCCCAGGGGTTACCGGAAGGTCTCCGCCGTGGTATCTCCTTTTTAAAAGGAAAGGTTCCGGTGTGATGTGACTGCAGCTGAAGGGTGAGCGCGAGATGAATACAGTGTTTGTTTTTACACTTGATTCACTTTAAGTTTCACACATGAGTGAACCACAGGCGACATGTTGACGAGAGGCTGCTCACAAGCTCTCGCGTCTCAGCTGACATGACGGGTTCATATGTAGGTAAACATTGCTATAGTCTGACAGCTTTGTGCTGTTTGTGTCTCTTTGTTGTTGTTGTTGTTGTTGTTTGTGGTCTTTTTGTGATGGTTTTCTGAGACACTACATACTGATATACACCTGAACATCAGCAGGAGAGGACTCTTTAAAGTAGAGACACTACATACTGATATACACCTGAACATCAGCAGGAGAGGACTCTTTAAAGTAGAGACACTACATACTGATATACACCTGAACACCAGCAGGAGAGGACTCTTTAAAGTAGAGACACTACATACTGATATACACCTGAACATCAGCAGGAGAGGACTCTTTAAAGTAGAGACACTACATACTGATATACACCTGAACATCAGCAGGAGAGGACTCTTTAAAGTAGAGACACTACATACTGATATACACCTGAACATCAGCAGGAGAGGACTCTTTAAAGTAGAGACACTACATACTGATATACACCTGAACATCAGCAGGAGAGGACTCTTTAAAGTAGAGACACTACATACTGATATACACCTGAACACCAGCAGGAAGGACTCTTTAAAGTAGAGACACTACATACTGATATACACCTGAACATCAGCAGGAGAGGACTCTTTAAAGTAGAGACGCTACATACTGATATACACCTGAACATCAGCAGGAGAGGACTCTTTAAAGTAGAGACGCTACATACTGATATACACCTGAACATCAGCAGGAGAGGACTCTTTAAAGTAGAGACACTACACACTGATATACAGCTGAACATCAGCAGGAGAGGACTCTTTAAAGTAGAGACGCTACACACTGATATACACCTGAACATCAGCAGGAGAGGACTCTTTAAAGTGGAGACACTACGTACTGATATACACCTGAACATCAGCAGGGAGGACTCTTTAAAGTAGAGACACTACATACTGATATACACCTGAACATCAGCAGGAGAGGACTCTTTAAAGTAGAGACACCACATACTGATATACACCTGAACATCAGCAGGAGAGGACTCTTTAAAGTAGAGACACTACATACTGATATACACCTGAACATCAGCAGGAGAGGACTCTTTAAAGTAGAGACACTACATACTGATATACACCTGAACATCAGCAGGAGAGGACTCTTTAAAGTAGAGACACTACATACTGATATACACCTGAACATCAGAGGAGAGGACTCTTTAAAGTAGAGACACTACATACTGATATACACCTGAACATCAGCAGGAGAGGACTCTTTAAAGTAGAGACACTACATACTGATATACACCTGAACATCAGCAGGAGAGGACTCTTTAAAGTAGAGACACTACATACTGATATACACCTGACCATCAGAGGAGAGGACTCTTTAAAGTGATGTCTGCAAACAGGAGTTCCCCTCACTTCCTGCTTCACCTGGCAGACACAGAGTGAATTTCTCCTGTGGTTTATTTTAAATCTACTTTTCTAGTTTATTTTATGAATTATTTTAATATTTGTATTAATACGTTCTTCTTTCTCGTATATAAAGATGTGTTTTAAATGTCTGGTCGACATGTTGCCCTGCGGGGCGGATGAAGCTTCTCTCGGCCCGGCTGCCGGTGTGAGAAACGCTGAGCGTTCCTCTGACGCTCAGTTGAACATCTTAAACTGAATTCTAACTCTTGCTCGGAGACTTAGATATCAACATCGTCCTGAAACAGAAACTCGGCGTCAGAGAAGGCGTAACGTTCTATCCCAGATTCAAAGGTTTTTGATCCTGAGGGCGAGGCGGCCGTTCCTCCGGTGAACAGAACATGTATCTATTTCCCGATGTTCACCAACGGGTCCGAGCAACAAATACCATCGATTTCACCGCAGATGCTTTGAACCTTTCTTGCAGCCGGTTTGAGGACGGTTTGAGGACTCTTTGGGGACAGTTTGAGGACTCTTTGGGGACAGTTTGAGGACTCTTTGGGGACAGTTTGAGGACTCTTTGAGGACTCTTTGGGGACAGTTTGAGGACTCTTTGAGGACGGTTTGAGGACTCTTTGAGGACAGTTTGAGGACTCTTTGGGGACAGTTTGAGGACTCTTTGAGGACTCTTTGGGGAGAGTTTTTCAGGACTCTTTGAGGACGGTTTGAGGACAGTTTGAGGACTCTTTGAGGACGGTTTGTGGACTGTTTGAGGACTGTTTGAGGACTCTTTGAGGACGGTTTGGGGACAGTTTGAGGACTCTTTGAGGACGGTTTGAGGACGGTTTGAGGACTCTTTGAGGACTCTTTGAGGACAGTTTGAGGACTCTTTGAGGACGGTTTGTGGACTGTTTGAGGACGGTTTGTGGACTGTTTGAGGACTCTTTGAGGACGGTTTGGGGACAGTTTGAGGACTCTTTGAGGACTGTTTGAGGACTGTTTGAGGACGGTTTGAGGACTCTTTGAGGACGGTTTGTGGACTGTTTGAGGACGGTTTGAGGACAGTTTGAGGACTCTTTGAGGACGGTTTGTGGACTGTTTGAGGACTCTTTGAGGACGGTTTGTGGACTGTTTGAGGACTCTTTGAGGACGGTTTGAGGACAGTTTGAGGACTCTTTGAGGACGGTTTGTGGACTGTTTGAGGACGGTTTGGGGACAGTTTGAGGACTCTTTGAGGGACGGTTTGAGGACTCTTTGAGGACGGTTTGAGGACTCTTTGAGGACAGATTGAGAATGGTCCACAAACCTTCCTCAAGCTGTCCTCAACTCTTTAAAGTAGAGACAGTACTTAAGAGTATTAAGCCCCGCCCATACGCGCTAGCTGACCTCTAAGCCCCGCCCCCACCTGTCCGTCTTTGATTAGCAGCTTAAGCTGGTCAGCAGTAAATCCGGCAGGTCAGTAATCTCCTCTCGGAGCGAGCAGCGACGCACCTGAGGAACTCACAGGTACGCCGGCTTTATACTTTCTTATTATTATCAGGGCTGTCGAGTCAAACGTTCATCGAGATTAATTCTGTTCTAAATGAACCTTCGAGCGATATGTTCATGTTTTGAATCCTCTGATCAGCAGATGAGTGGATCATTTGATCCATGACAAATATCCTGAATATTAAACACAACGACCTGGAACCTCTCACACAATACTGTGTGTGTGTGTGTGTGTGTGTGTGTGTGTCTCCCCGCACACTTTCAAGTGTGCTCTGCAGAAAGCGGGCGGCAGCAGCAGTGTGCTTGGATTAGATGGTATTTTAAACTCTGAAGCTGCGGGGCGGCCGAGGACAAACGAGGCGTTAAAATAATTAGTGGCGTTAATGGTTTTTTCAAAAAAGT
>CM070492.1:27829475-27831975 GCA_036324585.1 Champsocephalus esox
TCACAATAAGAGCCCAATAAATACACAGTAAATATTTATATATTCACGAAATGTGCCGGTCAAAACGTTAAACCCTGTCAAATCAAATCAAGTTTTATTTATAGCACATTTTTAAATCGCTTGTTGGTCGAGCCAAAGTGCTGTACATGCAGGTGAGCAGGTCTCTCTCTCCTCGTTAATCAATTATAGATGATGTCATCAGTCAGAATAAATAACAAAGTGTGAACGTGAGAAAATATCCAGTTTCTCTGCAGCGAGTCGCGATGACGTCCAGCCGTCAGACATCTCGTCCTCTCGTGTTCACACCGAGAAACAAACACCAGATATCACGGCCAGAAACTGAGAAAGCAGCAGAGTTTGATCTTTCCCACTGGCCTTGAACACACCACTGTGACAAAAAACACTTCCTTCAGAAAGACAGACATTGAAATATTCTGTAAAAATGAATAACTTCTGCTCCGAGCCCACCCGGGAAGCTTTGAAGGACCCTGCTGGGATCAAAGGACTGAATATTGAAATAAATAATAATGTGTATTTAAAATAATTGTATTTCTCTCTCTCTCAGTGGCCATGGCTCGCAGTCTCCGGAGCCTCTTCATCAAAAAGCCAAGTCCGGTGCCAAAGCTCTCTACGGTGAGTTCAGGGTTCATCCTGTACCTCAGTTATTATAAAATACACATACAATAAGCTGTCGTGTTGGTTAAAGTCAGTGTTTCCCCTCGTTAACCCTCTCCTCGTTAACCCTCTCCTCGTTAACCCTCCCCTCGTTAACCCTCCCATTGTTAACCCTCCCCTCGTTAACCTTCTCCTCGTTAACCCTCCCCTCGTTAACCCTCCCCATCGTTAACCCTCCCCTCGTTAACCTTCTCCTCGTTAACCCTCTCCTCGTTAACCCTCTCCTCGTTAACCCTCCCCTCGTTAACCCTCCCATCGTTAACCCTCCCTCGTTAACCCTCTCCTCGTTAACCCTCCCCTCGTTAACCCTCCCATTGTTAACCCTCCCCTCGTTAACCTCTCCTCGTTAACCCTCCCCTCGTTAACCCTCCCATTGTTAACCCTCCCCTCGTTAACCTTCTCCTCGTTAACCCTCCCCTCGTAACCTCCCTCGTTAACCCTCCCCTCGTTAACCTTCTCCTCGTTAACCCTCCCCTCGTTAACCCTCCCATTGTTAACCCTCCCCTCGTTAACCTTCTCCTCGTTAACCCTCCCTCGTTAACCCCCCATTGTTAACCCTCCCATTGTTAACCCTCCCCTCGTTAACCTTCTCCTGGTTAACCCTCCCCTCGTTAACCTTCTCCTCATTAACCCTCCCCTCGTTAACCTTCTCCTCATTAACCCTCCCTCGTTAACCCTCCCATTGTTAACCCTCCCCTCGTTAACCTTCTCCTCGTTAACCCTCCCCTCGTTAACCTTCTCCTCATTAACCCTCCCCTCGTTAACCTCTCCTCATTAACCCTCCCCTCGTTAACCTTCCCTCATTAACCCTCCCCTCGTTAACCTTCTCCTCGTTAACCCTCCCCTCGTTAACCTTCTCCTCTTAACCTTCCCTCTTAACCCTCCCCTCGTTAACCTTCTCCTCATTAACCCTCCCTCGTTAACCCTCCCATTGTTAACCCTCCCCTCGTTAACCTTCTCCTCGTTAACCCTCCCCTGTTAACCCTCCCATTGTTAACCCTCCCCTCGTTAACCTTCTCCTGGTTAACCCTCCCCTCGTTAACCTCTCCTCATTAACCCTCCCCTCGTTAACCTTCCCTCATTAACCCTCCCCTCGTTAACCCTCCCATTGTTAACCCTCCCCTCGTTAACCTTCTCCTGGTTAACCCTCCCCTCGTTAACCTTCCCATTGTTAACCCTCCCCTCGTTAACCTTCTCCTCGTTAACCCTCCCCTGTTAACCCTCCCATTGTTAACCCTCCCCTCGTTTACCTTCTCCTGTTAACCCTCCCCTCGTTAACCCTCCCCTTGTTAACCCTCCCCTCGTTAACCTCTCCTCGTTAACCTCTCCTCGTTAACCCTCCCCTCGTTAACCCTCCCTCGTTAACCCTCCCCTCGTCAACCCTCCCTTGTTAACCCTCCCCTCGTTAACCCTCCCTCGTTAACCCTCCCCTGTTAACCCTCCCCTCGTTAACCCTCTCCTCGTTAACCCTCTCCTCGTTAACCCTCCCCTCGTCAACCCTCCCCTCGTCAACCCATCTCCTCGTTAACCCTCCCCTCGTTAACCTCTCCTCATTAACCCTCCCCTCGTTAACCTCTCCTCATTAACCCTCCCCTCGTTAACCCTCCCATTGTTAACCCTCCCTCGTTAACCTCCCTCGTTAACCCTCCCCTCGTTAACCCTCCCATGTTAACCCTCCCCTCGTTAACCTCTCCTGGTTAACCCTCCCCTCGTTAACCCTCTCCTCGTTAACCCTCCCCTCGTTAACCTCTCCTCATTAACCCTCCCCTCGTTAACCCTCCCTTGTTAACCCTCCCCTCGTTAACCCTCTCCTCGTTAACCCTCC
>CM070492.1:27836975-27853480 GCA_036324585.1 Champsocephalus esox
CTCTCTCTCACCTGTGTTTCAGCCCCTCTCTCTCACCTGTGTTTCAGCCCCTCTCTCACCTGTGTTTCAGCCCCTCTCTCTCACCTGTGTTTCAGCCCCTCTCTCTCTCACCTGTGTTTCAGCCCCTCTCTCTCTCACCTGTGTTTCAGCCCCTCTCTCTCACCTGTGTTTCAGCCCCTCTCTCTCTCACCTGTGTTTCAGCCCCTCTCTCTCTCACCTGTGTTTCAGCCCCTCTCTCACCTGTGTTTCAGCCCCTCTCTCTCTCACCTGTGTTTCAGCCCCTCTCTCATCTGTGTTTCAGCCCCTCTCTCACCTGTGTTTCAGCCCCTCTCTCACCTGTGTTTCAGCCCCTCTCTCTCTCACCTGTGTTTCAGCCCCTCTCTCTCTCACCTGTGTTTCAGCCCCTCTCTCACCTGTGTTTCAGCCCCTCTCTCACCTGTGTTTCAGCCCCTCTCTCTCACCTGTGTTTCAGCCCCTCTCTCTCTCACCTGTGTTTCAGCCCCTCTCTCTCTCACCTGTGTTTCAGCCCCTCTCTCTCTCACCTGTGTTTCAGCCCCTCTCTCTCTCACCTGTGTTTCAGCCCCTCTCTCACCTGTGTTTCAGCCCCTCTCTCTCACCTGTGTTTCAGCCCCTCTCTCTCTCACCTGTGTTCCAGCCCCTCTCTCTCACCTGTGTTTCAGCCCCTCTCTCACCTGTGTTTCAGCCCCTCTCTCTCACCTGTGTTTCAGCCCCTCTCTCTCTCACCTGTGTTTCAGCCCCTCTCTCACCTGTGTTTCAGCCCCGCTCTCTCACCTGTGTTTCAGCCCCTCTCTCTCTCACCTGTGTTTCAGCCCCTCTCTCTCACCTGTGTTTCAGCCCCTCTCTCTCTCACCTGTGTTTCAGCCCCTCTCTCTCTCACCTGTGTTTCAGCCTCTCTCTCACCTGTGTTTCAGCCCCTCTCTCTCTCACCTGTGTTTCAGCCCCTCTCTCTCTCACCTGTGTTTCAGCCTCTCTCTCACCTGTGTTTCAGCCCCTCTCTCTCTCACCTGTGTTTCAGCCCCCCTCTCTCACCTGTGTTTCAGCCCCTCTCTCTCACCTGTGTTTCAGCCCCTCTCTCTCTCACCTGTGTTTCAGCCCCTCTCTCTCACCTGTGTTTCAGCCCCTCTCTCTCACCTGTGTTTCAGCCCCTCTCTCTCTCACCTGTGTTTCAGCCCCTCTCTCTCACCTGTGTTTCAGCTCCTCTCTCTCACCTGTGTTTCAGCCCCTCTCTCACCTGTGTTTCAGCCCCTCTCTCTCTCACCTGTGTTTCAGCCCCTCTCTCACCTGTGTTTCAGCCCCTCTCTCTCACCTGTGTTTCAGCACCTGTCCTCCTTCATCGTGGACCGTAAAGACGGGCTTCTCTCGGTGGAGGACGGCGTCCGGAGGCTGCGTCTCCTCGAGGCCAAAGGGAAGGTTTGGACTCAGGAGATGATTCTCCAGGTCGAGGAGAGGAGCGTCCGCCTGCTGGACCTGGACACCCAGGTGACCTATAATACACACAACAACATGTACAGGTGACAAGAAATACTACATAACATACTAACAACATGTACAGGTGACCAGAGATACTACATAACATACTAACAACATGTACAGGTGACCAGAGATACTACATAACATACTACAACATGTACAGGTGACCAGAGATACTACATAACATACTACAACATGTACAGGTGACCAGAGATACTACATAACATACTACAACATGTACAGGTGACCAGAAATACTAAATAACATACTACAACATGTACAGGTGACCAGAGATACTAAATAACATACTAACAACATGTACAGGTGACCAGAGATACTACATAACATACTACAACATGTACAGGTGACCAGAGATACTACATAACATACTACAACATGTACAGGTGACCAGAGATACTACATAACATACTAACAACATGTACAGGTGACCAGAGATACTACATAACATACTACAACATGTACAGGTGACCAGAAATACTAAATAACATACTACAACATGTACAGGTGACCAGAGATACTAAATAACATACTAACAACATGTACAGGTGACCAGAGATACTAAATAACATACTACAACATGTACAGGTGACCAGAGATACTAAATAACATACTAACAACATGTACAGGTGACCAGAGATACTACATAACATACTACAACATGTACAGGTGACCAGAAATACTACATAACATACTACAACATGTACAGGTAACTAGAGATACTACATAACATACTAACAACATGTACAGGTGACCAGAGATACTACATAACATACTACAACATGTACAGGTGACCAGAGATACTACATAACATACTACAACATGTACAGGTGACCAGAAATACTAAATAACATACTACAACATGTACAGGTGACCAGAGATACTAAATAACATACTAACAACATGTACAGGTGACCAGAGATACTAAATAACATACTACAACATGTACAGGTGACCAGAGATACTAAATAACATACTAACAACATGTACAGGTGACCAGAGATACTACATAACATACTACAACATGTACAGGTGACCAGAAATACTACATAACATACTACAACATGTACAGGTAACTAGAGATACTAAATAACATACTAACAACATGTACAGGTGACCAGAGATACTACATAACATACTACAACATGTACAGGTGACCAGAAATACTACATAACATACTACAACATGTACAGGTGACCAGAGATACTACATAACACACTACAACATGTACAGGTGACCAGAGATACTACATAACATACTACAACATGTACAGGTGACCAGAAATACTACATAACATACTAACAACATGTACAGGTGACCAGAGATACTACATAACATACTACAACATGTACAGGTGACCAGAGATACTACATAACATACTACAACATGTACAGGTGACAAGAGATACTACATAACATACTACAACATGTACAGGTGACAAGAGATACTACATAACATACTACAACATGTACAGGTAACAAGAGATACTACATAACATACTACAACATGTACAGGTGACCAGAGATACTACATAACATACTACAACATGTACAGGTGACAAGAAATACTACATAACATACTACAACATGTACAGGTGACAAGAAATACTACATAACATACTACAACATGTACAGGTAACAAGAGATACTACATAACATACTACAACATGTACAGGTAACAAGAGATACTACATAACATACTACAACATGTACAGGTAACGAGAGATACTACATAACATACTACAACATGTACAGGTAACAAGAAATACTACATAACATACTACAACATGTACAGGTAACGAGAGATACTACATAACATACTACAACATGTACAGGTAACAAGAAATACTACATAACATACTACAACATGTACAGGTAACGAGAGATACTACATAACATACTACAACATGTACAGGTAACAAGAAATACTACATAACATACTACAACATGTACAGGTAACAAGAAATACTACATAACATACTACAACATGTACAGGTGACCAGAGATACTAGATAACATACTACAACATGTACAGGTAACTAGAGATACTACATAACATACTAACAACATGTACAGGTGACAAGAAATACTACATAACATACTACAACATGTACAGGTGACCAGAGATACTACATAACATACTACAACATGTACAGGTAACTAGAGATACTACATAACATACTACAACATGTACAGGTGACCAGAGATACTACATAACATACTACAACATGTACAGGTGACCAGAGATACTACATAACATACTACAACATGTACAGGTAACAAGAGATACTACATAACATACTACAACATGTACAGGTGACAAGAGATACTACATAACATACTACAACATGTACAGGTGACCAGAGATACTACATAACATACTACAACATGTACAGGTAACAAGAGATACTACATAACATACTACAACATGTACAGGTGACAAGAGATACTACATAACATACTACAACATGTACAGGTAACTAGAGATACTACATAACATACTACAACATGTACAGGTGACCAGAAATACTACATAACATACTAACAACATGTACAGGTGACAAGAGATACTACATAACATACTACAACATGTACAGGTGACCAGAGATACTACATAACATACTACAACATGTACAGGTGACAAGAGATACTACATAACATACTACAACATGTACAGGTGACAAGAGATACTACATAACATACTACAACATGTACAGGTGACCAGAGATACTACATAACATACTACAACATGTACAGGTGACCAGAGATACTACATAACATACTACAACATGTACAGGTGACAAGAGATACTACATAACATACTACAACATGTACAGGTGACCAGAGATACTACATAACATACTACAACATGTACAGGTGACCAGAGATACTACATAACATACTACAACATTTGTGATACTTGTTGTGTATTTGTACACGGAAGGACCTGGAGTACTTCCCGGTGTCGTCTCTTCGTGTTTGGTGATACTTGTTGTGTATTTGTACACGGAAGGACCTGGAGTACTTCCCGGGGTCGTCTCTTCATGTTTTGTGATACTTGTTGTGTATTTGTACACAGAAGGACCTGAAGTACTTCCCGGTGTCGTCTCTTCATGTTTTGTGATACTTGTTGTGTATTTGTACACAGAAGGACCTGGAGTACTTCCCTGTGTCGTCTCTTCATGTTTTGTGATACTTGTTGTGTATTTGTACACAGAAGGACCTGGAGTACTTCCCGGTGTCCTCTCTTCATGTTTTGTGATACTTGTTGTGTATTTGTACACAGAAGGACCTGGAGTACTTCCCGGTGTCGTCTCTTCATGTTTTGTGATACTTGTTGTGTATTTGTACACAGAAGGACCTGGAGTACTTCCCGGTGTCCTCCCTGCTGCAGGTTCAGGCCGTGATGAACTCCTGCAGCTTCGACTCTCTGCTGGCTCTCGTGGTGCGAGAGACGGGGCAGAGCAAGCCAGACCTGCACCTGTTCCAGTGCGACCACATCAAGGTAATATATATATATATATATATACACACATATATATAATGTATATATTATACTGCTAAACACCTGGTGCAGAGCGGTCACTAACTGTCCCCCCAGGCGAACCTGATCCAGGCCGACATCGAGAGCGCCGTGACGGACGCTAAAGGAGGGAAAGAGAGGAGGAGACCAGAGGCTCTACGGTAACACTGTACAAATACACACATACATACATCCTGTACTTAGGTAGAAGTACAAATACTGCATTACACGTTAAAGTACTGCAATAAGAAGGGTATTTAAAGTATTAGAATGAAATACTCATTGCAGAAAAGGGCTTAAAGGTGGGGTCGGTAAGAATGCAGGGTTACCCTACATACACACCCTGTACTTGAGTAGAAGTACTGTAATATATTTATATTTCAGTTTTTGTAAACAAACTCACATTTAAAATAAATAAATAACATTAATTAAAAAAGGCAGTTTTGTGTCTTCTCTGATTGGTCGATCTGTCCTCAGGATGATCCTGAAGAGTGACGGGGTGATCCCGCCCCCTCCCGCTAACCCCGCCCCCGAGCCCCCCTCCTCGACCAATCAGGTGGACGTAAAGAGCCGAGCAGGCCGCCTGGTCGGCCTGGACCAATGAGCAGCAAGACTGTGAGTGATGTCATCGACTGCAGGAGGAATATCAATATATTTTTTAATGTTTTAATATTCATTTGAACCTTTATTTATATCTTCGTTCGTATTAAACTCTGATGGTTGAAGTAGCAGGGACTTGTATTGTTATAATGATGTCCCGTGTGTTCAGGTGAGAAGCAGCGCCACATCTACGAGGAGGACGAGGGGGGGGGACACGTCTGCAGCCAGAGTGGACCGGGACGTGGTGAGCTCTGTTATTACTATATTATTATTGTTGTTGTTTATTATTTACCTGTATTTATATAAGATGTTTCTCTGATGTGAGAGCAGCTGCAGTTTAATCTGAGGTCGGAGATAGAGATTTAATCTGAAGGATAGAAAGTAATCTGAGAGGAAATCTGCTTACATAAAGACTGCCAGGCTCTTATTTTGAAGGGGAAGACAGAACAGGCTCTTATTTTGGAAGAGAAGACATCATAGGCTTTTATTCTGAAGGAGAAGACATCACAGGCTTTTATTTTGAAGGGGAATACAGCACAGGCTCGTATGTTGAAGGGGAAAACAGTACAGGCTCTTATTTTGAAGGGGAAGACATCACATGCTTTCATTCTGAAGGAGAAGACATCACAGGCTTTTATTCTGAAGGAGAAGACATCACAGGCTTTTATTTTGAAGGAGAAGACATCACAGGCTTTTATTTTGAAGGAGAAGACAGTACAAGCTTTTAATTTGGAGGAGAAGACAGCACAGGCTTTTATTCTGAAGGAGAAGACATGATTGGCTTTTATTTTGGAGGAAAATACATCACAGGCTTTTATTTTGAAGGAGAAGACATGATAGGCTTTTATTTTGGAAGGGAATACATCTCAGGCTTTTATTTTGACGGGGAAGCGAAATAGGCTTTTATTTTGGAGGAGAAGACAGCACAAGCTTTTATTAAACCTACCTTTATTTTGAAAGAGTGGTTATAACAGGCTTTTATTTTGAAAGAGTGGTTATAACAGGCTTTTATTTTGTAAGAGTGGTTATAACAGGCTTTTATTTTGAAAGAGTGGTTATAACAGGCTTTTATTTTGGAGAAGACATTGCAGCGTTTTATTTTGAAAGAGGAGTTATAACGGGCTTTTATTTTGGCAGCAAATCCTGAACCACATCCTGGACGACGTGGAATTCTTCGTGATGAAACTGCAGAAATCTACGGAGGCTTTCAGCGAACTCTCAAAGAGGAAGAAGAACAAGAAGGGCAAGAAGAAGGGCCCTGGGGGTGAGGAGGAGGGCCCGGGGGGGTGAGGAGGAGGGAGGAGGGAGGAGGGCCCGGGGGGTGAGGAGGAGGGGCCGGGGGGTGAGGAGGGGTGAGGAGGAGGGGCCGGGGGGTGAGGAGGGGTGAGGAGGAGGGGCCCTGGGGGTGAGGAGGAGGGCCCGGGGGGTGAGGAGGAGGGCCCGGGGGGGGGAAAGAAGGGCCCTGGGGGTGAGGAGGAGGGCCCGGGGGGTGAGGAGGAGGGCCCGGGGGGGGGAAGAAGGGCCCGGGGGGTGGAGGAGGAGGGCCCGGGTGGTGAGGAGGAGGGTACTAAGATGTTGTTGTTGATAGATGTTGTTATTGGTAGATGTTGTTGTTGTTGGTAGATGTTGTTATTGATATGTGTTGTTGTTGGTAGATGTTGTTGTTGGTAGATGTTGTTGTTGATAGATGTTGTTGTTGATATGTGTTGTTGTTGATATGTGTTGTTGTTGATAGATGTTGTTGTTGATCTCTCCAGAGGGCGTGCTGACCCTCAGGTCCAAGCCTCCGTCAGAGGAAGAATTCGTCGACTGTCTGCAGAAATTCAAGCAGGCCTTCAATCAGCTGGTAGCTCCTCTTCATCATCCTCTCCATCACGTTTGTTTACTAACTGTTGTTGTTGACTGTTGTTGACTGTTGTTGTTGTTATCTCTTTAGGGGAAGCTGAGGGATAACATCCAGAACCCAAGTGCGGAAGACTTGCTGCACTTCCTGTTCTCCCCCCTCAGGATGGTCAGACTTACTATTTAAAATATATTATATTTATACATTCACTCTAATATTGAACCCGCTTCGAGGGGCGTTGGACTGGAAGCGCCGGAGCCTCATCTCGCGGAGGGAGCCTCATCTCGCGGAGGGAGCCTCATCTCGCGGAGGGAGCCTCATCTCGCGAATTGAGCCTCATCTCGCGGAGGGGGCCTCATCTCGCGGAGGGAGCCTCATCTCGCGGAGGGGGGCCTCATCTCGCGGAGGGGGCCTCATCTCGCGGAGGGAGCCTCATCTCGCGGAGGAGCCTCATCTCGCGGAGGGAGCCTCATCTCGCGGAGGGAGCCTCATCTCGCGGAGGGAGCCTCATCTCGCGGAGGGGGCCTCATCTCGCGGAGGGAGCCTCATCTCGCGGAGGGAGCCTCATCTCGCGGATGGGGCCTCATCTCGCGGAGGGAGCCTCATCTCGCGGAGGGGCCTCATCTTGCGAATTGAGCCACATCTTGCGGAGGGGGCCTCATCTTGCGAATTGAGCCACATCTCGCGGAGGGAGCCTCATCGTGCGAATTGAGCCACATCTCGCGGAGGGAGCCTCATCTCGCGGAGGGAGCCTCATCTCGCGGAGGGGGCCTCATCTTGCGAATTGAGCCACATCTCGCGGAGGGGGCCTCATCTTGCGAATTGAGCCACATCTCGCGGAGGGAGCCTCATCGTGCGAATTGAGCCACATCTCGCGGAGGGAGCCTCATCTCGCGGAGGGAGCCTCATCTCGCGGAGGGGGGCCTCATCTTGCGAATTGAGCCACATCTCGCGGAGGGAGCCTCATCTCGCGAATTGAGCCACATCTCGCGGAGGGAGCCTGCCTCATCTCGCGGAGGGAGCCTCATCTCGCGAATTGAGCCTCATCTCGCGAATTGAGCCTCATCTCGCGGAGGGAGCCTCATCTCGCGGAGGGAGCCTCATCTCGCGAATTGAGCCACATCTCGCGGAGGGAGCCACATCTCGCGAATTGAGCCACATCTCGCGGAGGGGGCCTAATCTCGCGAATTGAGCCACATCTCGCGGAGGGGGCCACATCTCGCGGAGGGGGGCCTCATCTTGCGGAGGGATCCTCATCTCGCGGAGGGATCCTCATCTTGCGAATTGAGCCACATCTTGCGAATTGAGCCACATCTCGCGGAGGGAGCCTCATCGTGCGAATTGAGCCACATCTTGCGGAGGGGGCCTCATCTCGCGGAGGGGGCCTCATCTCGCGGAGGGAGCCACATCTCGCGGAGGGGGCCTCATCTCGCGGAGGGAGCCTCATCTCGCGGAGGGAGCCTCATCTCGCGGATGGGCCCTCATCTCGCGGAGGGAGCCTCATCTCGCGAAGGGGGCCTCATCTCGCGGATGGGGCCTCATCTTGCGAATTGAGCCACATCTCGCGAAGGGGGCCTCATCTCGCGAAGGGGGCCTCATCTCGCGGAGGGGGCCTCATCTCGCGGAGGGGGCCTCATCTCGCGGAGGGGGCCTCATCTCGCGGAGGGGGCCTCATCTCGCGGAGGGGGCCTCATCTGAGCGCACCGTTATGCGCTTATGCGGCGCAATTAGTGTAAGTGCGGCACAGTTTCACCGCTGCGACACAGAGGGCCTCATAATATAACTTTGCGTGGGCCCTCAAATTGCCAGAATGCGTAGTTTATATGTTAGTATTTCTAAAAATCTCTGGTTAACACCTGTATTATATGTTCCAGGTGGTACAGTCCTCTGGTTAACACTTATATGTTCCAGGTGGTACAGTCCTCTGGTTAACACCTGTATTATATGTTCCAGGTGGTACAGTCCTCTGGTTAACACCTGTATTATATGTTCCAGGTGGTACAGTCCTCTGGTTAACACCTGTATTATATGTCCAGGTGGTACAGTCCTCTGGTTAACACCTGTATTATATGTTCCAGGTGGTTACAGTCCTCTGGTTAACACCTGTATTATATGTTCCAGGTGGTACAGTCCGCAGGGGGCAGCGATCTCCCCCGCTCTGTTTTGGTTCCTCTCCTCTCCAGAGACGCTGTGGACTTCTCCACTCAGCAGGGAGTCCAGAGGAGAGACACCTGTGGGTGACTCTTGGGGAGGGCTGGACCAAGAGCAGGTGAGCCCTGTAACACATCTTCACACACCTGTACACACACCTGTACACACCTTCACACACCTGTACACACCTGTACACACCTTCACACACCTCACACACCTCCACACACCTCCATACACCTCCATACACCTTCACACACCTTCACACACCTTCACACACCTTCACACACCTGTACACACCTGTACACACACCTGTACACACCTTGACACACCTGTACACACCTTGACACACCTGTACACACCTGTACACACCTGTACACCTGTACACACCTTCACACATCTTCACACACCTTCACACACCTGTACACACCTTCACACACCTTCACACACCTTCACACACCTGTACACACCTGTACACACCTTCACACACCTTCACACACCTTCACACACCTTCACACACCTTCACACACCTTCACACACCTGTACACACCTTCACACACCTTCACACACCTGTACACACCTGTACACACCTTCACACACCTGTACACACCTTCACACACCTTCACACATCTGTACACACCTGTACACACCTTCACACACCTGTACACACCTTCACACACCTGTACACACCTTCACACACCTGTACACACCTTCACACACCTTCACACACCTGTACACACCTTCACACACCTCCACACACCTGTACACACCTCCACACACCTGTACACACCTCCACACACCTGTACACACCTCCACACACCTGTACACACCTTCACACACCTTCACACACCTCACACACCTTCACACACCTTCACACACCTGTACACACACCTCCACACACCTTTACACACCTCCACACACCTGTACACACACCTTCACACACCTTCACACACCTTCACACACCTTCACACACCTGTACACACCTTCACACACCTGTACACACCTTCACACACCTTCACACACCTGTACACACCTTCACACACCTTCACACACTGTACACACCTGTACACACCTTCACACACCTGTACACACCTTCACACACCTGTACACACCTGTACACACCTTCACACCTGTACACACCTCCACACACATGTACACACCTGTACACACATGTACACACCTGTACACACCTTCACACACCTTCACACACCTGTACACACCTTCACACACCTGTACAAACCTTCACACACCTTCACACACCTGTACACACCTGTACACACCTTCACACACCTGTACACACCTTCACACACCTTCACACACCTGTACACACCTGTACACACCTTCACACACCTTCACACACCTGTACAAACCTTCACACACCTTCACACACCTCCACACACCTGTACACACCTGATGTTTCAGGGTACAGGAAAACCATAGAAATAAAATGTTTAAAATAAGAAGGAAACGAGATGAAACAACGTGTTGACTCGTCGTCTGTGAAACACGACTTCCTGTTTACCTGCAGGCTGGAGTGGCCCAAGGAACATTATTTCCCGCCCTTCGTCCTGACCTTCAGGGACGGCTGGGAGCCGCCGCTGCTGCCGACAGCAATCAGCAGAGAGAACAGGAAACGCTGAGTCAGCATCAGAGAGAGACAGAAATGCTGAGTCATCAGAGAGAGACGCTGAGTCATCAGAGAGAGACAGAAACGATGAGTCATCAGAGAGAGACAGAAACGATGAGTCATCAGAGAGAGACGCTGAGTCATCAGAGAGAGACAGACATGCTGAGTCATCAGAGAGAGACAGAAACGCTGAGTCATCAGAGAGAGACGCTGAGTCATCAGAGAGAGACAGACATGCTGAGTCATCAGAGAGAGACGCTGAGTCATCAGAGAGAGACAGACATGCTGAGTCATCAGAGAGAGACACTGAGTCATGAGGAGCTGAGGAACCGACTGGAGGTGAGAAACTGCTGAGTCATGATTTACCTGGGGAGGAAGGGGAGGGGCCTAAAGGAGAATAAAGAATTAATGTTAATCTCTCTCTCTGTGTGTGTCTGTGTGTGTCTGTGTGTCTCTATGTGTGTGTGTGTGTGTGTGTCTCTCCGTGTGTGTGTGTGTCTCTATGTGTGTGTGTGTGTGTCTCTCCCCCCGTGTGTGTGTGTGTGTCTCTCCCCCGTGTGTGTGTGTGTGTCTCTCCGTGTGTGTGTGTGTGTGTGTGTCTCTCCGTGTGTGTGTGTGTGTGTGTGTGTGTGTGTGTCTCTCTCCGTGTGTGTGTGTGTCTCTCTCCCTCAGCAGTCGGCGGTGCAGCGTTTTCCGCCCGACGACCGGTATGCCTCTTCCTCCTCCTCCTCTTCCTCCTACAGACGTTTGCAGATCCTGGATCAGGACTCGGCCGTGGCGGCCATTAGAGACGCCGTGAGCCGCCGATTTCGACCGGTAACCGAGAGGGAGGTCACATGACCCGGAGGCCACGTGACCCGGAGGTCACGTGACCCGGAGGTCACATGACCCGAGGCCACGTGGCGCCCTGGAGAACCAAGCCCAACGCTTCACTGAGCGATCTTTATTCGGCAATTAAATACTTAAATTCAGAACGTGTACACATTATTCACTGCCACACACACACACACACACACACACACACACACACACACACACACACACACACACACACACACACACACACTCTCTCTCTCTTTCTGATAAACTTCTTTTCTATCTTTGTCTGATTTTCTCTCTGATTCTAAAACCTTTGACTGAACGTCTTCTTTCTGAATCTCTCGTTCTCTCAGTTCTCGCTCTGACGTTGGGACGTTTCTCGGGCTTTAGAATATCTTCGTAGCCCCAAACCCCGCTCAGTTCAGTCGATAGTTGGACCTTCAAACGTAGTCTTTTGTTTGAAGTTGTGTCGTCGTCGCCCTGCTGTGATTCATCTTCTACTTCTCTGCACATGGTGTTTATGAATAATTACTTGAGTGATGGGTTCTGACGTGTTTTCAGGAGTCTTGACGGCGACAGCAGCCTCACGCCGAAGCCGTTCGCCAAATCAAAATACGACTTCGTGGCGAGAAACAACACGGAGCTGTCGGTCCTAAAAGATGAGGTCGTGGAGGTACGTCTACTGAGCCTTTAACCCCTGAGTGCGGTCTGTCAGGCTGTTCTCTGTGTCTCTAACCCCTGAGTGCGGTCTGTCAGGCTGTTATCTGTGTCTCTAACCCCCTGAGTGCGGTCTGTCAGGCTGTTATCTGTGTCTCTAACCCCTGAGTGCGGTCTGTCAGGCTGTTGTCTGTGTCTCAAACCCTGAGTGCGGTCTGTCAGGTTGTTTCTAACCCCTGAGTGCAGTCTGTCAGGCTGTTCTCTGTGTCTCTAACCCCTGAGTGCGGTCTGTCAGGCTGTTGTCTGTGTCTCTAACCCCTGAGTGCGGTCTGTCCAGGCTGTTGTCTGTGTCTCAAACCCCTGAGTGCGGTCTGTCAGGTTGTTTCTAACCCCTGAGTGCAGTCTGTCAGGCTGTTCTCTGTGTCTCTAACCCCTGAGTGCGGTCTGTCAGGTTGTTTCTAACCCCTGAGTGCGGTCTGTCAGGCTGTTGTCTGTGTCTCAAACCCCTGAGTGTGGTCTGTCAGGTTGTCTCTAACCCTGAGTGCGGTCTGTCAGGCTGTTGTCTGTGTCTCAAACCCCTGAGTGCGGTCTGTCAGTTGTTTCTAACCCTGAGTGCGGTCTGTCAGGTTGTTCTCTGTTTGTCTCTACCCCTGAGTGTGGTCTGTCAGGTGTCTCTAACCCCTGAGTGTTGTCTGTCAGGTGCTGGATGACAGGAAGCAGTGGTGGAAGGTGCGTAACGGCGCTGGTTTGTCGGGCTACGTACCGAACAACATCCTGGAGATCACGAGAGCCGTGGATATCAGAGGAGAGCCCATCTACAGCCATACTATACAGGTAACACACACACACACACACACACACACATCATTTCCAAACTGATAACCCTCCTGTCATCCCTCCACTGTCTCATCTCCATCCGTGTGTTTATTTTGAAAAGCTAATGATGCCAAAGAAGGAGTTGAGTTGTTCAAGGTAACCGAGTTCAGTGTGCCGTGTGTCCTTCCGTAGACGCAGCGCAAACACGGCAGCGGTGGGAAGTCCTTAACACTTCCTCCACCTCTGCTCCTGTGTTGCTGCTTCTTCTAAAGGGACAGTCCCTCATTGTAAGGTCATCGTGCTAAGCTAGGCTAAACACATCTACAGTCTTAAAGCAAACATTATTATTGAGTGTCGGACTGTTCCTTTAAGGGTTTCATAGGAGTTTAGAGTAGTTCATTTGAACCCTTGTTTCACCATCTCATATCTCATGCTTTTATTTGAAATTTCCCAGCATTACTGGAGAGTTGAACGAGGTAAACAACAACAACACCCTTCGACATGGCACCCCTTTACATACGTGTGTAGATATGGAGGGGTGACGCCTGTCCCCTCTCTCCTCAGAAGCAGACGTCAGGAGCGACTTCCTGCCCAGCAAGCCTGCCCCTGCCCCCACTCCTCCCCCTCCGACGCCCCTCCCCCCAGCACCGGTTCGACTCCGACCCCCCCGCTGCCCCCTCCGCCCGCCCAGCCGCCCGTCACCCGCCGAGACAGCTCAGCGTCCAATGAGAACCAGGGACACGCCCCCGCCAGCGTGAGTCAGAAACACGTCTTTAAATATCTATAAACGACTCAAAGTCAGTGTTCTAAGTGTGTGTGTGTGTGTGTGGTGTGTGTGTGTGTGTGTGTGTGTGTAGGCAAGGAGGTCCAACATGGAGGATGTTCAGGACGAGTTGATGCACAGACTGACGTTGGGTCGCAGCGCTCAGAAGAAGATGCAGGTCTCCTCCTCTTCATCACGAGGAGCAGCGATAACTCCTCCTCCTCTTCATCGCGAGGAGGAGTGATAACCTCCTCCTCCTCTTACATCGCGAGGAGGAGCAGCGATAACCTCCTCCTCCTCTTCATCGCGAGGAGGAGCAGCGATAACCTCCTCCTCCTCTTCATCGCGAGGAGCCGTAAACTCTTCCTGCAGCGTTGGATACGACTCGAGTCCAGAGAGCGTCAGAGAGTGGCTGCAGAGCAAGGGCTTCAGTCCTGTGTGAGTACTGTATACTTTATACATACTTTATATATAAAGTATGTATAAAGTATGTCAATCAAATCAAATCAGGTTTTATTTGTGAAGCCGTTTGAAAGCGGCGTCTGGTGGAGCCAATCACAATAAAAGACAATAACTTACAACAGATTAACCCCCAGGGTCCGGGCCGACCTCACGTGTGTATACATATATATATACATACATATATACATATACATATATATAACTTATCAAATGTAAAGGCGCTGTTGAAGGTCACTCCAAGGTTCACGACAGAGGGGAGGCTGGAGGTCGGGGTCCAAACAGATGACCTCGGTCTTGCTCTCGTTGAGGGCGAGGACGTTTTGGCTCGGCCAGGCTGTGATCTCTGCTCAGCAGTCCTTCAGCTGCTGCAGTGAGCTGGCACTTTGATTGAGCGGCAGGTGGATCTGTACATCGTCAGCGTAACAGTGGAAGGGGATATTATGTTCTGTGAGAATTGAACCTAGGGGCAGTATGTACAATAGGAAAGGGATGGGGCCCAGGATAGAGCCTTGGGGAACCCCACAGGTAAGAGGGGAACCATGCAAGGGCAGAGCCTGTGATGCCTGCGGACTGTTCAACCCGAGACAACAGGATGCTGTGGTCCCACAGTGTCGACGGCAGCTGTCGGGTCCAACAGCGCCGGACAGCTGTCGGGTCCAACAGCGCCGGACAGCTGTCGGGTCCAACAGCGCCGGGACAGCTGGGCTGCCGGGTCGGCGGCTCGGAGCAGATCCTTCAGACTCTTCAAAGGGCTTCAGTGCTGAGCGACTGCAGCTGGACAGAGACTACTCGCTCATATACTTTATATATAACTTTATACTTAAATACAGTCAGAGAGTGGCTGCAGAACAAGGGCTTCAGTCATGTGCGTGTACTTATATACACAATATATATACTTCTCAACATGTATTACTTTATTTCCTTATATTATATACAGTTGAAATACACGTTATATACATTATGCACATGTATATACTTGAAATACACGTTATATACATTATGCACATGTATATACTTGAAATACACGTTATATACATTATGCACATGTATATACTTGAAATACACGTTATATATACATTATGCACATGTATATACTTGAAAATACACGTTATATACATTATGCACATGTATACACTTTAAATACAGCCGTTGTATACATGTATACACGTTAAGTCCGCGTTGTACTGACTGGAACTGACCGCCTCTGTGGTCATGCATGTGCAAACCAGCAAAAAAAGGGCAAACAAGCAAAGGGCAGGCAAGCACAAGATGTTTGCAAAGCAACGCACGCACAATGGCAATGCAAGGGAAAGCACAAAGCACAAAGCGACCGTTTGCAAAATTGCAAACAAAAAGGATGCATTGCAGCACCGGTGCAACACAGTCTGGGTCTGGGAACCCTAGTCTGGTCTGTCACCAGTCTTTGTCTAGTCTGTGGTGTCTGTCCTGGGGGTGGGGGTGGGCGTGCGACGCGGGAACGGGGCTTTCAGCTGTTTCTCTCCTGAGGAACAACAAAGAGGGAGCGGAGGGGGACGGTTGGTGTTTCTTGGCCGGGTTGTCCGGGGGGGATGAAGAGACGGAGCGAGGGTCTTCACTGGTGAACCCGGGCAGCAGGAGAAAGAGGAAGGACGGCAAACAAAAAAAAAAAAAAAAAACAAAAAAGAAGAAGAAGACGACGAAAGGCAAAAGAGAAACAAGGACACGACAAACGCGCAAGAAAGCAGCAAAAAAGAAGAACG
>CM070492.1:27853980-27900566 GCA_036324585.1 Champsocephalus esox
TACGTATAGCTCAGTGACTCAAACTGTAGTCCATTGTAGACTCTCTACATGTATCAATGGTGTGCCAGTAACTTGAGCAACACAATGCGATACAATATACAACGTATTAACACACATCTTTACATCTATACTTATTATGATCCATACCGTTACACTGTCACATGTCTGGCTGTACATTTGGTTTTGTACCAAGTTACTGTTGATCTTTTATACTCTAATATTTAGTTTATACTTGAAGTCTATATATTTGCACTATCTTACTTTTTTTTTGTTCACAAGTATTTTTATTGGGCCATCGATCTTAAAACATACAAACTGTTGACATAAGATCACCCGAACAAACATGGCAGAGTAACCCCCCCCCACCCTACAAAACAAAACCGAAAAGCGTCACAATACGATATAAAAGAGGAGCACAAATAAGTAAATAAGTAAATACAAGAGGATATCACAAAAGCACAGAAATACAAAGGAACTCTGTGTTGCACCACAAACAAACATGGTTCATTACGATGTTGTCAGGTGGAGCCTCTGATTGGTAAAGATTACAATAGTACGAAGCGAAAACATTATTTATCTCCTTTGGGTCTGTAACTATTGCGTGATTTGAGAATGTGTGTAATAAGACGTGAGGCAGATAGCCGACTGCTAGCGTTACAACTATACACACCCGTTAGTACATTAACGTGTATACAACTTGTATTCCCACTGCTGCTGTTTTCCCGCCTCTTTAGAGGGACGTTTATTTAGCTATTTATTCAAAATACATGTTTGATAGTGGATACATGATATGCCGAATTCATCAGAAGTAACCAAAGCAGCTTAGTATGAACTATCGAGTCTGAAATCAACATATATTGATACATACTCAAGTGTTCCTTAAATACACAGTAATGTGAGTGGAGTTTGGTGCAGAGGTGAAGGGCAGCTGCACGTTCCGCATTGAGAGCCACAGGTTGTCAGTTCGTTTATTTAGCTATTTATTCAAAATACATGTTTGATAGTGGATACATGATATGCCGAATTCATCAGAAGTAACCAAAGCAGCTTAGTATGAACTATCTTGTCTGAAATCAACGTATCTTGATAAATATCCACGTTTTCATTAAATGTACAGCAAGTTGAGTGGAGTTTGGTACCTGTGTGCTCGTGAGACAAATGGAGGGTGAGCGCGCGCACAGGTTGTCTGTTTATGAGGAGATGTATTCTAAATACTATATGCAGAACTCACCAGCATTAACCACAGCAGCGTATTAGGAAGTAGTTTAGTCTTAAATCAACATTTATTTCAATTATACCCGTTTCCGTTAAATGCTCAGTCATCTGGGTGGAGTGTGGTGCATGTTGTGCCCGTGTGTTCAGATTATTAAGCCATAGATAGCAGGTTAGCATGGATTAATCTCGATAGATAAACTACACTTTAAAGCGATATGGATTCATTCTGATGGGTGTTGCTGCTTTTATTGATGCTTTTAAGTCGTGAGTAAATTAAAAAATGATACAGCGTAGTGCCGAGAGATAGGAACTCGAGTTCCATGCGTGGATTGTGTAACCCAGTGTATTAAAGGCGGTCACCACAACATTTTATTTTTGGTCCAGATTATGATGGAAAGAAACCAGTATATTTACTATGCATGTCGTGTTTCTCCCTCTCAGGTTCAGCATGGCAGCCAAGGACATTTTGAGAAGAAATAAGACATCCTTTGTGACAACTTTGTGTGCAGACCACAAGATAATCCTCAACAAAGCTTATGAGAACAAGTTGATAACTCAACGTGAGTACAACAATCTGAAAAGCATCAACAGAGAGAACGATGAGGGCCACGTTGTGGAGTTGGTGGATAAGATCCTGAACAAAGGAGAGGAGACCTGCCAACTCTTCCTGGCGCTCCTGCAGACTGATGAGATCCAGGAGACTTTCCCTGAGCTGAAGGAGATACTGGAGAAGGGAAACCGCCCCTCGCCACACCCGGTTCAGGCTTCTTCAGTGACAACACCGGTACGTTAACATGCACACAAATGACTAATACGCATTCCAAATGTGTGTTACTGTGAGGTTGACATTTTAAAATGTACGTGTGTAAAGTTTTCTTTTGTTTCCCTCTAATTCCCGCAGATCATCCGCCACAAAGGGGAGAGGAGGTGAGATAGCCTAATATTGAAAAAGCACACTTCATGTGAAAGTGCTTGCATCAGGGTTTTTAGTTAGCCTTTGTAATTATTATCCTGTATTGACATCTAGAATAGGAGCATTGTACTACTGTTAGGGTTAGATTCAGGGGCGGACTGGCCATTGGGAATACCGGGAGTTTCCCCGGTGGGCCGGTGCTGTGTGTGGGCCGGTGCTGTGTGTGGGCCGGTGCTGTGTGTGGGCCGGTGCTGTGTGTGGGCCGGTGCTGTGTGTGGGCCGGAGGGCCAAAATCCTACCGGCCCACATTTGTAAGTGTTCCGGCCCAGCCCAGTGGGGTGTGGCCAGGGTTGGGTTGTAACGGAATACATGTAACGGCGTTACGTAATCAGAATACAAAAATCAAGTAACTGTATTCAGCTCGCGTTACATTTGAAAAACGCACCAAGCGAGCAATGGGGTTCGAACCCCTTCCTTCGCCTCAAGTTGGTTCGCGTCCTGCAGGAGTATTCGTTGCATGTTGTGTTGCTTCATGTGAGAGCCTGACTGAAGTGAAATGATGAATGTTTCATCGGCTACCTTTTAGTTTTTCTTGTACCAACTTTATGTTTGACTCATGTTTCCTTACATTATAAGGTTATTCATAAAGTAATTAGTATTGGAAATGTACCTTTTTTCAATGCTATCTTTTACAATTAATTATAAAGTAGCTTATCGTATTTCATGTCTTGCCTGAACGCCACATTTGCCTATTGACTGACAAAGAATAGTTGCAGGCCTTGTGTTGTTTGCCTATTTCATTGGTTATCTGAACGCTTACTCTTAACATGAAGTTACACCCCTACATACCCCAACATACCTCTACACCCCTACACCCCTACATACCTCTACAGTCCTACACCCCTACATACCTCTACACCCCTACACCCCAACATACCTCTACACTCCTACACCCCAACATACCTCTACACTCCTACACCCCAACATACCTCTACAGTCCTACACCCCTACATACCTCTACAGTCCTACACCCCAACATACCTCTACAGTCCTACACCCCAACATACCTCTACAGTCCTACACCCCTACATACCTCTACAGTCCTACACCCCTACATACCTCTACAGTCCTACACTCCCAACATACCTCTACAGTCCTACACCCCAACATACCTCTACACCCCTACACCCCAACATACCTCTACAGTCCTACACCCCAACATACCTCCACCACCTACAGCTGCACTGCATGTTGGCTACCCAGTTTTCTATTGGCAGATTATTTAAACGTTATGGCTCAGACCACTTCTGAGTCATTCCTGACGTCTGAACTTTGTTTCTACGTTGTTATTAAACGTATGATTTGACCCCAAGATCAATCATTGAGCGGGCAAGCGGGCTTCTTCAAAAGAGCCCACTCAAAGGAGTGTTTGTTTTGAGTACTTGCTTCCACTTTTGGATACGTATGAATGTCTTTAATGATCTGCAGCACTATTCAGCAATGATATCCACATAGCTATCATTATTATCAAGAACCTTAAAGTGTAAATATATTACATTGTGTCCACGTAGCCCCGCCCCAATCCATTCCAGTTTCATCATTTTGTGTGAAATTGTTTCTGTTTCAGGACGAGCCAGTACGAGTTGAAGAGCCAGCCCACCGGCCTCTGCCTGATCATAAACAACGAAACGTTTCCTGGTGATGGTAACGTGAGACGTGGAACCGATAAAGATGCTGGTACGTTTCAGAGTTGACAGATCCATATTATCGCCCCGGTGTTGCCGGTTGAAGCCTAACTCGGTTGTATTTCACTGCAGTAAGATTGGGAAAGGTGTTCAGCTGGCTGGGGTTCAGAGTGCTGATGTGTACAGACCAGACCAAGGACCAGATGGAGCGAGCGCTGACTGCTTTGCTTCTCAGTGCGACCTTTCTCAGCTGCAGGAGGTCAAGGTCCAGGAGTGGACTGGCAGCGGATTCACCGATCTTCGAGAGGCTCCTCGGCATGGCGATGCCTTCATCTGCTGTCTTCTCAGCCACGGAGACAAGGGTGTCGTATCGGGGGTTGATAGGAAGCCCCTCCCTATCGAAGATATAACGAGAACCTTCAGGGCAACTCCTCAATCTCCGCTCACTGGCAAGCCCAAAGTGTTCCTGATCCAGGCCTGCCAGGGGGGCCTGGTGCATCCTAGGGTGGAATCAGACGATCTGCAGGCTGATGACTCTCCCTCGCCATTCATCCCTCAGGGAGCAGATTTTTTTTTCATTATGCCACTGTTGAAAATTATAAGTCTATGAGAGACCCAGAGAAGGGGAGCTGGTTCATCCAATCCGTCTGTGAGCAGCTAGAAGTGGGCTGTGAGAGGTAAATGTCAGACTCAACATTAATGATATAGTGATTGAAATATCCGAAAGATGTTGTCGATCTGAATCTGATGATAAAATGGTTAACATGTATTTTACCCTTGACTTAAATGTGACCATCATGTGATAACAGGTTTTTCTACCCCTCATATTTTTTTTAGGAATGAAGAAATTCAAGTCATACTCCGCCGTGTGAACAAGGAAGTAGCCGGGAAAGAGTGTGTTTTGAAGTGGTCCGAGCTGTGGTCCGGGCTATTGTCCGAAGTTTGGTCCAACAACGCAGATGCCTGAAATTAGGCACACCCTGAGGAAGCGTCTTGTGTTGACTCCTCATCTCAACTGAAGCCTCATCGCCAAAAATAATGCAACACACAATACTCTGACGACTATCTCACACACACACACACACACACACACACACACACACACACACACACACACACACACACACACACACACACACACACACACACACACACACACACACACACACACACACACACACACACACACACACACACACACACACACACACACACACACACACACACAACTGACCTTACTGACTAACACCCCCCATGGTGGTAGCTCTTTGTTTAGTTGAACGGTTCATAATAAATATCTTCCTTATATGGTGCTGTTTTCGTTATGGCCCAGAGCCAGGCCGATACACAAAGTCTAAGGCTGGAGCCACACGAGGACGATAACGCAAACGGACCGCAATCGTTGTCAAAAAAGTCTTCCGTCCACACGCAACAGGCACCAGAAACGTGTCCGTTCACACGAGACCGCTGGAGACGCTGTAGTACATATGCCAGGCCTGCAAGTGGCGCTGTAGTCTGCCACAAAAGCAGCGAAGAAGACTTCCCGCGCATGGTTGCCATGGTTGCCCTTCCGGTTATTCTCCGATGTGGCTCTTTCTCTCCCTCCCCGAGGCGAGCGGTTGCCCCTCCTGTAACTCTCTCCGTAGTCCACCAGCAGATGAAGAACGGCCACCTCTCCGCCTCTTCCAAGGGACGAGGGGACCGTGCGGCAGAGTTTCAGTTCAACGTGTCCGTTGAAGTTTAAATCTTCCGGACAGAATTAGAAAAGTGCCGGTCAGAGGTCTTCTTTGTTATTTATTGAGCTTTAAAACAAATGATAACGACTCGAAAGAATAAAGAACGGAGCCTCTCTTTTCCTCCCCCTCTGCTTCAGCCCAGCAGCTGATCTCTGAGCGGGAGAGGCGGGGCTATGGCGTCATCCTTATCCGGAAATGACCGTATAGGGCAGGGGGGTCAAACTCAATTTCATCACGGGCCACATCAGCATTATGGCTGCACTCAAAGGGCCGGTTGTAGCTTTAAGACTATATATAAATATTTGATATATTTAAAATAATGTATTATATTACTTTATTGCCTCTGCATTGGATTCGGATAGGGTAAAAGCTTCACAGATAACTACGTCTGAAAGAAGAAGTCTAGGGCAAATAAGTGCAAGTCTCTTCAGTGAGAATGTCACAAAATTATTTTAAAAGAAAAGCCAAATTCTGAAAAAAAGTTACAGTTAAATAATAAAAAAAAATCTATGTAAGATGCATTGTGGGACATGTAGTTTATGGACATGGTGCTTCTGTAAATCGGCCTGTAACCGTATAATAAACATATTACATTCTTTCAGAGCTCTTGCGGAAATGAAATGAAGTCACGGGCCGGATTTGGCCCCCGGGCCTTGAGTTTGACACCCCCGGTATAGGGCGTAAACACGGAACCATTATCGTTTCCGTGTCGGCCTCGTGTGGCCGAACCGTCTATCTGATAGTGAGCTGTAGCGGATACGACTGTTATCGTCCTCGTGTGGCCGTGGCTTTACTTAAGGAAGTATAATCAACTCGGGGTTTCTTAAAATGCATTCTATCTTTTTTATTATTCTTAATTGAAGGGGGCGGGGCTAAGGCTTTAAGTTGGAGGTGCGGTGTGTGACGGGAGGGCAGCAGCAATACTACTAACTACTAGATACTGCTAATAATGATTGCATTGATTGTGTGACCTATGTTTCTGCGTGCCATGTTGTCTGGATGTTTAATTGCTGTTGTGTTTATTGTATTTTGTTACTCTGGCACAACAATTTCCTTCGGGATGAATAAAGTCTTATCTTATACCGTCATTGATACGCAGACGCAACCTTATGCTTAGGAAAAGACAGATTATTAGGATCTGCTGTTTAAGTTTATGTTACATATTGTTTTTGTATTTTGTTTGATGTTTGCTGGAAATAAACGTTGAAAAGCAGCCGAAACGTCCGGTGGGTTTTGTGCTGCGAGTCTGACGCTGCTTCCGAGGCCCGAGCGCTACATGTGGCCGAGAACAATAACTTTTGAGGTATCGAGTTACAAGCACATGTTTCAATGCTGATTGCTGAAATGTTACATTCATAATGTGTAGTTCAGGACCATGCCGTGCAGCTTCCTCGCATCGACAGTTCTCTGCGCTGAGTTTCCTTTGCCTCATGTTTAATGTGTGACCTGTCTGGTTTAAATGAGTGTGTCTTTGATGAAGCCTAAATTTGATAAAGTTTCAAATTAATTTCTGAAATATTTCGTTAATAAATATTTCATGAGTAATATAGTTGTCTTTGTCACATTTTATTTGGCATTAGTAAATAATTATGCACATGTACAGATATTTTACATGATATGAGTGATGACTTGGAGTTTCAGGCTCTGCACTTTCCCTCCTCACCTCATACCTCAAAGACCGCACCTACAGGGTTACTTGGAGAGGGTCCGAGTCCGACTCTTGTCAATTAACTACAGGGGTCCCTCAGGGCTCTGTTCTTGGTCCCCTCCTCTTCTCCTTGTACACAAACTCGCTTGGATCAGTCATTAGCCCGCATGGTTTTTCATACCACTGCTACGCTGACGACACCCAATGAGTCCTGCCCTTCCCCCGCTCAGAGACCCAGGTCGTCGCACGCATCTCTGCTCGTCTAGCTGACATCTCTCAGTGGATGTCCGCTCATCATCTCAAGCTCAACCTTGACAAAACTGAACTGCTTTTCCTTACGGGAAAAGATTGTCCCACTCTTGACCTGACCATCAACATCGGCCCCTCTGTTGTTTCCCCGACTCAGACTGCAAGGACTCTGGGTGTGACCCTAGATAACAACCTGTCCTTCACTGCAAACATCGCTGCTCCAACCCGCTGCTGCAGATACACGCTCTACAGCATCAGGAGGACGCGTCCCCAGCTGACCCAGAGAGCCACGCAGGTTCTGGTCCAGGCTCTCGTCACCTCACTAGACTACTGCAGCTCCCTCCTGGCTGGTCTGCCTGCATGTGCCATCCGACCTCTGCAGCTCATCCAGAATGCAGCGGCTCGTCTGGTCTTCAACCTTCCTGACATGTTCCCACACCACTCCGCTCCTCCGCTCCCTCCACTGGCTTCCGGTAACTGCTAGAATCCACTTCAAGACACTGGTGCTTGCGTACCATGCTGCGAATGGATCTGGCCCTTCCTACATCCAGGACATGGTTAAACCGTGCACCCCAGCACGTGCACTCCGCTCTGCATCAGCCAAACGGCTCGCTGCACCCTCGCTGCGAGGGGGACCCAAGTTCCCATCAGCAGAAACACGTGGGTTTGCTATCCTGGCTCCAAGATGGTGGAATGAGCTCCCATTGACATCAGGACAGCAGAAAGCTCACACACCTTCCAGACTGAAGCTCATCTCTCTCGACTCCACCTCGAGGATAGAACTACTAACAAAGCACTTATATACTAACAAAGGGCTGGCTTATTGGTCCCATTGAGATCATAGATCTCTTTTTCAAGGGAGACCTGCAGCATATCGGTTCCACATGAAACATGAAACAATAAAGGACGTTATATTTACAGGATACATAGTTATAGACATTTACATTGTATCAACGAGCATTTAATTTAGCCTAGCTTTAAAGACATGCAGAGGAATGAGATGCTCATTGTTCCAGCAAGTGGAGCTGCACAGAACAGCTGTCTCACCTCAGACAGTCCTTGCTCTTGGCACATCTAACAAGACATTATAAGCATGCGACCTCAGACAATAGCTGCTTGCAACTCTCTGTGAGATCAGAGAGCAGATAGAATACGGGAGTTTACCCAACAAAGCTTTATCAATAAAGATGTCCCAGAGACTGAGCCTCCGTGCAGAGAGTGAAGCAGACCAGCCCTTGCTACAGGGTGCAGTGAAGGGTTAATGCTTTACAGTTTGTCACACATCTCAGAGCGCTGTGATACGCAGCATCTAACTTGACCAGGCTATGGGCAGGTGCATTCATATAGACCAGATCTCCAGAGTGCAGCACAGGTCAAAGGTCACAGAGCCTTCATATAGACCAGATCCCAGAGTCCAGCACAGGTCAAAGGTCACAGAGCATTCATATAGACCAGATCCCAGAGTCCAGCACAGGTCAAAGGTCACAGAGCCTCTTCCTGGCCTCAAGCGAGAAGCAGGACGTGTTCCTGGAGAAGAACCCTAGCCTAACCCTCAGCTCCTCAGCAGGTTAGAGACCTGAAGTTTAAAAGAGAGACAATCATCAAGCAGATACCAAGGTATTTGTAACAGGTAACCACTTTGAGTACTTGTCCTTGCGTAGTTACAATATCTAAAACAGGCTCTGGAGTCTGTCAGCTTTATAAAGAGCGTTACCTTGGTTTGATCCACATCAGAAGAAGCTTGAGTTCAGAGCGCTGAGTCTGAGTAGTGTTAGAAGCAGCCTGTGATGTAACACCAGCTCCTGAATGAGGGACCTGCTCAGAACATCACGGGATCATCCGCATGATGTGAAGTAGCTTCATCCACATGTTTCCCTGAGCTGTTGATGCAGATGGAGAATAAAAGTGGACCTGACACAGAGCCTTGAGGAACACCATTAGTGATGTTTTACCACTCAGAAGACAGCCCATCAAAGTGGCCTCCCCTCTTTTCAGCAAAGGCAGGACATACGCTGACTTCCACACTTTAGATATTGTGTTTGTGCTGAGGGAGAGGTTAGAAAGAGAAGTAGCGATAAAATCTGCAGCTATCTTTAAAAAGAAAGGCTCTGCGTCGTCCGGGCCGGCCGGTTTCTTAGGATCTAACTTGGTTAAAGCTTCACGAACAACATCAACAGTAAGAGGAGTCAAACTGAAAGGGTTTTCCAGACCACGTTGTTCAGAGTCATGGACTGGGGTGTTCACAGAAGCAGAGTTAGTGACAGAATCAAGCAGAGAGCCACAGGACACACAGTGCTCATTAAAGCAGCTGAGCATAGAGCCCTGTCCGACAGAGAGCAGAGGCTGAGGTGAGGCACGGAGGAGCTCATCACGGATATCGATTTATGGCTTTCCAACATTTCCTAGGATTATTCAGGTTCTCTGTGGAAACTGACAGATAGTACTTAGATTTAGCACTTCTGACATGAGAAGTGAAGCTATTCCTCAGCTGCCTGAACGCAGCCACTCTACCTCTGAGCCTGAACGCAGCCACTCTACCTCTGAGCCGGATCTCTAGCCTTTGCCCAGGCCTTGTTTCTCTCATGAAGGAGACTGGACAGCTCAGCAGAGAACCAGGGATTGTCTCGTCCCTTTACTCTAAATGAACGCAGGGTGCATGTCCATCAATGATCTCCATAACACCAAGATGAAAATAAAACCATGCAGTTTCCACATCAGCACACAGATCGATTCTACCCCAATCAAAATCAAACGGATCATGTAAAAAACCCTGCTCAACAAAATGTTTTTTGTCTCTCTTTGTGATGATACGTGGTTTAACCTTTTGGACCTTAGTGTCCCTAATGGTGGCTACAACACAGTGGTCACTCACATCATTAGCAGATACTCCCACAGATGAGTATTTATGTGGAACATTTGTTAAAATTAGATCAATTAAGGAGGATTTATTTGGGGACTTAATATTTGGGCGAGTAGGACTGTCTATAATCTGGGTAAAATTCAAAGAGGTACACAGGTTTTTAAAATCCTCTGACACAGAAGTTAACCAGTCCCAGTTAAAATCACCAAGCAGCACTATTTCCTTGTAGGAAAGTTGTGATAATAGTTTTGCCAAAGACGATAAAGAGTCCTTGACAGCCGAAGGGGCCCTGTAGCAGCCCACCACCATGAGCTGTTGACCCTTTGTTACCTCAATATTCACGGCTAAAAATTCTAGCTGTTTACTAACAGATTTGGAAACCATATTAGTTACACAAAACTTATTTTTCACATACATGGCAACGCCACCACCTTTTTTAGGCCGGTCAGTACGATATACACTGTAACCATTTATGTAAATGTCAGAGGCCAAAATGGATTTATCTAGCCACGTTTCTGACAAGACAATGACATCAGCATCAGTCGAACTCGCCCAAATACGGACAAAATCTAATTTAGGTAACAGACTCCGCACATTTAAATGAATTAAACCTAGCCCAGATCTAGATATAAAATCAGCAGGAGTAGCTACTTGACTAATAATGCTCGGTGGACCTGGATTTGGCCGTACATTTCCTGATAGTAACAACAATAAAAATACCAAGCACCTTTTCCTCTTAATCAACACACATACATTGTCAGCTGTTCTAGAGTCACCAGCAAACTTCGCGAAAGTGAGATTAGAGTTTAAAAAACAATTCTGAAGGACCATTGTGGCAGGCATGTGAGAAAGACAAACATTTTCCGAAATGAATGTCACTCTTTTTAACTATTTAACTATCACTTTATTTGTGATATTGTAATTATTCTCTCCTTGTCAGAGCCAGCCTTCAATTGTGGAACTTCGGTGTGTCGACTGGGAAAGCTGAATAAATTGTATAATCTGCATTTTATATTACTGAACTTTTACTTGATTATTTATATAATAAACGTTTGTAAACATTTGAACTTGAGGCCGCGTCCCTGTCCATCCTTTTATTCTTATCTGCGTGACTTGTCCTAAGGGCTCGTATTGGGGAACCCAGGTTAGCGTTAAGTATCCTAACCCCCTTTTATTATCGCAGCCCCCCCCCCTTACCTGGTGGGGCAGGTCACATTTTGAATAAAAGGATGGACAGGGACGCGGCCTCAAGTTCAAATGTTTACAAACGTTTATTATATAAATAATCAAGTAAAAGTTCAGTAATATAAAATGCAGATTATACAATTTATTCAGCTTTCCCAGTCGACACACCGAAGTTCCACAATTGAAGGCTGGCTCTGACAAGGAGAGAATAATTACAATATCACAAATAAAGTGATAGTTAAATAGTTAAAAAGTGATTCTTCTGGCCAACTGCTGAGGATTTCCCCAAAACCACAATATCACCACGTGTAGCTGTATTCAATTAACACTCACTGCAAATCACTCATATCTGCATGCAAAAAGTGCCCAGCAAACCACATGCTCCACTCCACAGTATGGCCAGGATCGTCACTGAAGAAGTATAAGAAAAATGACAGTATTAGACCTTGTGGGACAGGGTGGGTCGTTACAAGGAGGGTGCTGTAGCTTTAAAGATTTAAATCACTAGTTTGTACACAGTACAACAAACCAGTCAATAAGTAAAACATAGAAGGTAGGCAAAACGGTAGCAAACTAATCCTCTGATGCAAACACATTCACTCAATCATCACCTCACTGGACACCTCCGCAACGGTGATTCTCTACAGTCTCTGCTGGGGCCGTCAAGAAGCCTCGTATAGGGGGAATACACTCCTATCAGCCAGACAACGATAACTGGAACAAGAACACTCGTAATAGTGCAACCAGCAATTGTTTGTGCAACACCTCCGAAACTGTACAGGGGACGTCCACTGCGGGCGGCAGAACATACCCGAATCCAGTAGATTGTTCAGGACGACTAGCGATCCTCTCCTTGTCCAGCACAGCCAAGAAAAGGCACAGCAGAAACACGACGCCCGCCATTCTCCCAGTCCAGCACAACAGTATCCACGCTGCTCCCGGAGCAAGGTGGAACCAGGCCTCAGCTACAGCAGCACAGCAGAGCAGAGCAGGTGGAGCAGGCCTCAGCTACAGCAGCACAGCAGAGAAGAGCAGGTAATCCCACCGCGTTACACCGGCCATTTAATACACTTTACATCTCCGCCGGTAGCACAGGCGCGGAGAGGAGCGGCAAGAGGAGCGGAGAGGAGCGGCGAGAGGGGCAGCAAGAGGAGCGGCGAGAGGAGCAGCAAGAGGAGCGGCAAGAGGAGCGGCAAGAGGAGCGGCAAGAGGAGCGGTGTGAGGAGCGGCGAGAAGGGCGGCGAGAGGAGAGCCTGGACCACACTTCCGACTCTTTATCTCTGCAAGAGTTGCTCCCTCTCGTGCTAAATCCACTCGGCGGGCAAAAGTAGGATCCCAGAAGTGATTCGCCCAGTGTGGAGTGGCTCCTGAAACCCTTCCCGACGTGCCTTTAGTGGAACTCGGGTCCGCTGTGGTGGATGAGGTTGAACGTGGCTCTCATCCGGAACTCAGCAAAGGTGGATCACGTCTCAGCGCTGACGGCGTGTAACCTGTTCCTCAGGTGAGTTTCAGAGCACGAGCAGCAGCAGCTGTGAATGAGCAGGAGCAGCTGCTTAAATTCTCTGAGAAAGTTACCGAAAGATACACTTTTCTTTTTAAAAAAGCTGAAAAGTAGATAATGAAGTGTGCTTTGTGTGTACAGACACACAGAAAACACTGAAAAACACAACAAGAAGGACTGTAATACACATGTATCAGACACGCTCCCCTTGCTATAATGATGACAACAGTTTTTAGATGTAAAAAACCACTTTTTTTATTTTTCACACACAAAATCAATAGTTATACTGATTGTTTCCCCAGGACAGTCTCCAGCTCAGAATTCCCCATATTACTGGAGATATCGTGATGGAGTTTTTTCACTTCAGTCAAAATATTCACGTGTATGCTGTTTTCAACACAAAGATGCATTACATCTACAAACAGAGCATCCCACTTCCCATGTAGGGGTGTCCACAGGTCAATATGGCATCCCACTTCCCATGTAGGGAAACTTCCCACTTCCTATAAGTGTTCTCCCTAAGGAATACCCTTTCCGTCCAATGTGAAATGCTGCTTCATTTCTGAGGTAATGTTACAGAATGTTTCAGAAAATGAAGATTCAAGGACCACTTTAAATGTTTCATTTACAATCGTTTCCCAATGACCCGGAATAGTACTGCCAGAACGAACGATATCCAAAATGTCTTCCAGTTTACAAACTTCGGCCATTCTTTTTACACAGGGGTCACTACTCGTTCTGTTTTCAATCGTCCCCATCACCACACTTATTAAAAGGGTAATGACTACATTCTGATCAATATATACAGAGCGTTTTGCATAGTAGTTTCCCATTTTTATTTTACTTAAAGAAAAAAGTCAATGTATCGAACAAGTCCCTGGCTTCTCCATCCAACTGCTGGTTGTTAGTCTTCTTCCTCTCCATCCAACTCGGCATGGATCTTTTCAAGTCTCTCCTTGAGGCGTCTGCAATTTTTGAGATTGTGAAGAAAAGCCTCCGAAGCGCCTTGGATCCTCCAATCATCCGTGAAAATGTCTTTATCATTAAGAGTCTGGTCGATCTCAGTAATGAAGTCGGTGAGCCAGAGTCTTTTCATTAACGCGTTGTAATTGTTTCTGAAGTAAAAATCGGTCATGTCATTCAGAAAATCGTGTTGCCTCTGGCCGGGGTGACTGACTCGGCACCCGTTGCATATTTCTTCTCTGTACCGATGTATCACCCTCTCCACAATATCAACCAACACCGCTTTCACTGTGTCCATAAACAGAGACGTTCTGTGTCCATAAACAGAGACAAAACAAAATCATCAGAGGGGTCCTTCCCCAGCGTTTCCAAATGGCTTGCACGGTAATACCATCGCCCCGATGGTCCGCTTTTAGTTTCCCAGACGGTGCTTGTCAGGACTCTTCTCACTTCTGGCAGCGGGGAAATAACTCTTTCTTCCTCCACATTGAGGGGCGGCGGTGAAATCTCTTCTTTGATCTCGCATGCTGTCTGTGTTTCTTTGCTTTTCTTTGCAAATATCTTGTACACCGCTGGTTCCACTATGGTTTCTTGATGCACTACTTCTTCCGGTACCGTGGTTGCGTGGAGATCTCTGGAAGACACCAGAGTTAACACAGCCCAATCTGTTGAGGTCAGTGTCGCTTTAACACTGCGGGGTCCGTACGTTTCTCCATTCTTCAGATTGTAGAAATGCAGTTCATTCGCCATATAGTTGAATACATAACCCCAAACATCGCCATTTTCCAGAGTCCATTCTTCATGAAGTTCTTCGGCTGGAGGCGTCTGAACCCTGCACAGATATTGCATTCGTTTCTTGATTGGCGCTCCGGACTGATGGCTGTACGTTGTCACAGGCGTCTCGCTGATTAAACCCATATCTATGCTTCTCTTGGCCATTTTTCTTTTTTGAAAAGTGCCTTGGTGATTGGAAATGACTGGCCTGTTATTTAGTTTGAGCGTATTTATTTTCGTCTATTTCCATCCCCTTACTTTTAAATGATCTGGTGAGGAGGGCGGGACATGTTATGTTGAGTGGAGGCGGAGCCCTTGTACAAGCTGGAGGCTTCATAGAGTGAAATGGAGCAGAAACACACATTATTTATGGGTATTATCCCAGTGTTCTAAATCTGCCTACCTTCCCTGCACTTTTGTGTATAAAAGCTGAAAAAGGTAGATAATGAAGTACTTTGTTTTAGTAGATTTCGTTAACCCCCTGAGGCAGTCCAAAAACTAAGAATCTGTCTCTTAACCCCCCATCCCCCGAGAGCCATAACATACTCAACTCCCTACAGCAGCTCGGTTGTGAACTCCCATACAGAATGTCAGTCACTGCGTAAAACTTTTTTAGTTTTGGTCGATGTGAGTGCTCGTATATCCTGAAATCGTTTTAAATGTTGCCAGTTTTTGAATGATTTTAATAGTTTGTTTTACTTCGCATATTGACTGGCTAATGTGCCATTTTATTTGTGTTTTACAGCTGTATTTGTCTGCCTTTCATGTCTGTGTTTTATATGTTGTAACTTTGTACATGCTGCCCCTCTTGGCCAGGTCACTCTTGGAAAAGAGATTTTAATCTCAATGAGTTTTTTTACCTGGTTAAATAAAGAATATATATATATATTAGTGACACTGTAAGATACACTTTAATGGATGCAAACCTATAGTTAATAAAAGTAATTATACATTAGTTCACAATCCTACAACTAAAGGAACTGTAATATTGTATGTTAACGTATATTACGATGTAAAAGAAAAAAAAAGTAAAAACAATAGGGAGAAGGGGTCGGATTAAATAAGTGTAAACTTCTTCCGACCCCTTTTCGGTGTAATTAGCTAAAGTTTTGTTGTTTATTGTTATCAGACAATGATACTACAGATTATTCAATTATTATTTAAATATTTCGTTTAGTTATTGCATTCATTTGTATAGTACTGTATCATGTCTGTATCATCTTTTGTTTCATTTGTATTTTCTTTGGTTTTACACACTCGAAAAAAGAAAAAAAAACTAAAAACTGAACTAAAACTAAAACAAAAAAAAACTGTAAGATACACTTTTTATGTATCATTTTGGAGAAACCATCTCGAGTGAGCTATAATTTGAAAGTACACAAACGGGGGGGGGAATATATCCCCTTTCCTTCAGACTTCCTTAAAGAGCCCCTCTTCCAACACACATGACCAGAAAGAGGTTGTACTCTGAACCCATACCCCGATGCTGCATTCGTTTCTTGACTGGCGCTTCAGACGGTTGTATTGGTAAGCTGAATTGTCTGTCTTTTTTAAATTTAGTTTTGAGCATATCTCTATACACTGGTCGTAGCCTAGTCATTTATACAGAGGCTTTCATCAGTGTGAAATTACACATCACATCAAAGGGCAGGCATCAAAGGCTAATTAGATTAGACAACAAAGGGCTCTGAGGGGCAGGGGTCAAAGAGACTATCTGATTCAATACATCAAAAGACCTATACAACAAAGGGACTGCCTGGGGGTAATCTAATTGCGGGGCAATTACTCCACTCTCGGGGTCAGGGGTCAGATACCTTAATCAATGCAACAAAAGACCTATACACAAAGGGGGTGCCTGGGGCTAATCTAATTGCAGGGCAATTACTCCAGTCTCGTGGGTCAGGGGTCAAATACCTTAACTATCTTAATTGATACAATAAAATACCTATACACAAAGGGGGTGCCTGGGGCTAATCTAATTGCAGGGCAATTACTCCACTCTCGGGGTCAGGGGTCAACTACCTTAACTATCTTAATCGATACAACAAAAGAATCACGCCGGGGGGCCTTTCACGCCAATCTGACATCAAAGAATGGGAGGTGGGACTTAGCTCATTGGCCAATGAGAGACAGATGTAGCTCATTTGCATAATTGGGGGCGTGTCCACCTGTCACTTTCTATGCATACTAATTTGACGAAAGGAACATCATTACTACTACTTCTATCTATAAAAACTAGGGCCGGGACTTTAACGCGTTAATTAAGATTAATTAATTACACAAAAATTAACGCATTTTAATCGCACTTTAATCGCACTTATTTTTGCACAGCGGAACGTTTCTCACTGGATGAGTTTCCGGCGTACCGATTATACTGGAGCACCAACTAACGTTCATGACTTCAGCATGGGACTTCAAACAACAACAAACCACGGTGAACAATAGTCAAACATGAACGAACAAGCTGATGAGACCGCTTTGGTCGGCCCCGTGGATGGGACATTTTGTTTTGAAAAACGGACGGATGAAAGCGTCGACAAGAGCACGGTTGTGTGCAAATTATGCAAAAAAGAATTTGCATATCACCGCAGCTCATCAAGCCTAAAGTATCACCTAAATGCAAAGCATGGAGCAGCTAGCGTGGACGTTAGCCCGACTCCGAGTGCAAGGAACCACACCCTGACCCAACGCACACTCAACCAGACGACTGGTTTCAGGGCCAGGATCAGTCAGTCCACGTCTGAGAAAATAACTCCCTGGCTCACTGGATTGCACTCGACTGTAGACCACGTGGAGTCAAATCCATGTGAAAATTGCTTCTCACTGTTCTCAGGTCAGATATGATTACATTTTGATTAAAAATGCGATTAATTTCGATTAATTAATTACAAAGCCTCTAATTAATTAGCTTTTTTAATCGAGTCCCGGCTCTAGAAAAAAGTTTTTTAAAAGTTTGCATGGTAGAAAGTGATTTTTAGATCATTTCTTGCTAAGCATTTATTTAATCTCAGAATATTGAGGGGTGATTATCCAGTGAGAATATAAGAATAAAGCCGGACATTTACAATCATATATTATTTTTATTCGAAAATCTGTGCATTTTCTTAAATGTTTGCTTTGATCCCACAGCGCCCCCTGCTGGACAAACCAGAGGAAATAATAACAAAATAAATGTTTTACTTTATTATAATATATATAATAGATTTGACCTGCAACACTTTTTTTTATTTCTGTTCTTATTTTTGGGGCATTTCAGGTGTTTGTTGAAACCTTATTATTCGTGAGTATTTTAATTAATTAATGGTATTTTTATAAAATGTTCAATGACAAAACAAGACATTTTATAGAACATTATTTTTCCTTATTTCTTTATTTTAATATATTGATACAAAATAGATTTTTTTAAAGAAATAACAATAATCTTTGAATTCATATGTTTATGTTTGTGGTATTTGATGTCCTTTCTAGTTGCTGCTGATAGTGGAGACCCAGGGTATGACAACAATTAATATTTATTATGAACTGATATATCTTATCATCAAACACATCACCTGGACTAATTCATCAATTATTTATACATGTGTAGTGGAGTACTGAGTCCTGCCTGTCAGTCACAGCTCAGGCCCTGCCCCCTCTTGTCAGTCACAGCTCAGGCCCCGCCCCCTCTTGTCAGTCACAGCTCAGGCCCCGCCCCCTCCTGTCAGTCACAGCTCAGGCCCCGCCCCCTCCTGTCAGTCACAGATCAAGCCCTGCCCCCTCTTGTCAGTGACAGCTCCGGCCCCACCCCCTCATGTCCGTCACAGCTCAGGGCTAGCCCCGCCCCTTTCTGCAGGTAGAATCTGCTTTTAAGTCAAAGTCAAGTTGGAAAGGAGTCACTTCTCCGCACAGAGGAAAACACACACTCTTGCAGCCGAAAAACAGCTCCTATTCTCGGATACTAACCCCAGAGGAGGTCCAGGTTTTTCTATCGGAGGACTTGGTGCAGGTAAGCTTGTTCTTTAACGGTGCTGTTGTCTTCCTCCCCCCCCCTTACTTTGGTGTTCGCGGTCCTGTTTTAACTGCTATTACATTCACACAAAAACCATTCATCACCACATTTCATTTCACACCCTTTCAAACTGTACATATTGTATCAGACTGCTGGCATCGAGAGCCACAGCGCCCTAAAACCTGGAAGTGAGCTTCTTCCGGTTCCCTCGACAAAAAGCAATGAGATTTCTCCAGAGGATTTAGGAAAGTAGCTGGAAATAAGGTCTGTGGTTGAGACACATTCGATCATAAATCTATCGGTCATAAATCTATCAATTACATTTATGATTCCAACTAGAGCCGGGACTCGATTAAAAAAATGAATCTAATTAATTAGAGGCTTTGTAATTAATTAATCGAAATTAATCGCATTTTTGATCAAAATGTAATCATCCCAAACAATGCGCACGCGCACACTTGTGGCAGTTGAACAGGTACAGGTTGAACAGGTACAGTTGAACAGGTACAGGTTGAACAGGTTGTCTTTCTTCTCGTGAATGATATTCTTTTTAGAAACAAGTAACGTTTAGTTTGCCTGCCATTATAGATGTCAAGTTCTTCCCGGTTTTGGACTATATTCAGTGTTTTGCCCGAACTTGAGAGGCTGGAGGGCAACGGAGGACGCTTGGACAACTCAGATTCTTTTGTCTTTATTTTCTGCTCAGCAGTTTTTGCATCAGATTGAAAACCTTCAAAACACAGAGTAGCCTACGCTATTCACTATAACATGAATACCCCTCTTGGTATTGAATAATACTATTATAATAATAACATAAACGAAAATACTTACAAATAATTATTTATCCATCCGTTTTTATCAGATATTATTATTTTTCTTTTAATACTAACTTTCGTCTCGACAATAGAGCTGTTTCGTTTCGTTCAAACACACACTGGCAATGATTTTATATTTATTAGAAAAAAACAATCATGCTTCAAAAAAGTGGCGATCCTCCACGCCCACTGTGTGAGTGTGTGTGTGTGTGTGTGTGTGTGTGTGTGTGTGTGTGTGTGTTTGTGGGCGTGTGGGCATGGGCGCACCTTGCGAACAGGAAGGCAGGCAACAGCTTGGGGCCCCGGACCAGAAGGGGCCCCCAAAGAAGGTAGATTAAGAAGGTCCACAGAAACGACAGCATGAAACACCCTTTAATTTACTGCAACGACATGTCGGGAACCCCCTCGAGGCGCCCCGTGCACAGCGCGCCGTAACATGCTGCTTCTTATCTTAAGTTTCATTCTTCGTTGCCTTGCCCAGCGCAGAAAGTGTGTGAGTGTGTGATGTGTGTGTGTGTGTGTGTGTGTGTGTGTGTGTGTGTGTGTGTGTGTGTGTGTGTGTGGTGTGTGTGTGGTGTAGTGTGTGTGTGTGTGTGTGTGTGTGTGTGTGTGTGTGTGTGTGTGTGTGTGTGTGTGTGTGTGTGTGTGTGTGTGTGTGTGTGTGTGTGTGTGTGTGTGTGTGTGTGTGTGTGTGTGTGTGTGAGTGATCTGATCCGGGTGGTTACCCATCCCTTTTCTTTACGGTGGGTACAAAGTTCACTAAATCATCAAAATGCGATGCGAGTGGGGATCATGAAGCCTGAATGCAGTCGCATGTAAAACTAAAACGGGATGATAGATGAAAGCAGTAGATCGGTCAGACCCGAACACAACGGGAGGGTGAGCGGTGCTTTAAACCAGAGCTCTTTGGAAGAACATGCATTATATCATCCAGTAGATGTTTACATGAAAACACTCTCAACAGCACGAGCACGGGACTCTACGGGACCACATCTCTTACTCGGTGTACACACACACCACATACCTGTTAGTTACCTGATTTACTGGTATGCCGATTTCCTCACTAGTAGAGAGCAACTTGTGCCCAAGCCAGTCAAGCCGACTCCGAGTCCGAGCTGTCCGACTTAAGACGAGCTTTTTGACACCTCCCCCGGCTGCGATCGGCTACTCTCGTCTACTTTCGAGGCGAGCCGCAATGTGTCTCAAACAAGCCTACTCTATGACTCATCACCCAGTGAGGCTGTCCAACCACATGGATGGAGCCATATCTAGGAGCTTATATTATTGAATAGTTATCCATTTATTTTATTGCTCTATTTTGTTTATAGTAAATCTTCCTTTTAATTATTATTTAAGTTGATCAAATAAGTCGTGCTCTGCCTCTGTTGTTGTAAAGGCAGCCTCTGGGCGCCGGGGGAGGGGAGGCTGCTCATTGTAGAGCTGGGATACAGGTGGTAGTGGGCGGCGCACCCGGTCGGCTGATGGTTTCTACCATCAGGTAAGAAGGAAGAGAAAATGCTTGATGTGTTGATAATAAATGGCACTGAAACGACTTTTGCTCGGACCTTGATTTTTACCCATGCGTAAGATTCGCTGACGGGTGCCACAGCGGCACTTTACTTTGCGTTATATTTCTTTCTTATATTTTTATGATTTTGGCCGCTACACACATCCTCTCTGAGCCAAACCATATTCTGAACAGAGATTATGAGCTGCTACCATCTGATCGGAGATACAGGGTCCCACCATTCAATAAGGTCAGACTGAAGCATCCTTTGTGCATCAGTCTGTCTCTCAGTAAATACAGAGCTGATCCCAGATCAGATGCACGCTGAAGGCTCTTTGAGCATGTTTTCTCTCATTGATCCTGCTGTTCTATTTCGTATATGGCTTCGCCCTCTAAGGCGATCGCTATTGGGTAATCCCCCCGCGCAGCACTGAAACACTTGTAGTCCACGCCCACGCAACCCGCAAGGTGGGCCCCACCCTCGGGCCTCCTTCCAATATCAATAGGAAGGGGGCCCGGAAATCTGCTCCCTCTTTTCTTCAGCAACCAGCACAGTTACGGCCCGTCCACACTACAGCGTCGACAGCGTCGAAAACTCCAATCTGACCATTCACTTTCAATGGGGTGACGTCACGTTGCCTCGCTTTTTCGCCGAACTGAATTGTGGGTAGCAGAGCGGTCCGTCGGAGACGCCGGAGTAGCCAGCGCCAGCCAATCAAATCCCGTTTCTGAGAATCTGACAGCTCAGGCCGTAGCCAATCAAACCGCGTCTAAGCTGGGAGAGATATCCTGCCGTTCATTTCTATATTTCCAAAAAAGTTGTAGGAGAAACTAACTATCGCCGTAGCTAGGGATGTCCCGATCACCTTTTTTTGCTCCCGATCCGATTCCGATCATTTGATTTTGACAATCTGCCAATACCGATTTTTCCCGATCCGATCTTTATGCATTAAGAGAAAAAAAGGTTACAGATAACGGCTGGTCATCCAACGCGATGAAGTCAGCTATCTGGGCTGCTATTGTTTGGCCTTGTCTCTGTTCTGGGGCAGTTTCTCTTTCCTTTTGAAAGTCTCTGAGAGTGTCGGTTGCTTCAGTGCCGTTCCCCGAGTGGCCGCTGTGTACTCGTTCCCCCGAGTGGCCGCTGTGTACTCGTTCCCCGAGTGGCCGCGAGTGGCCGCTGAGTACTCGTTCCCCGAGTGGCCGCTGAGTACTCGTTCCCCGAGTGGCCGCTGAGTACTCGTTACCCGAGTGGCCGCTCTGTTCTTTCCACCACGCGGAACCTCCGCCTTGCAAACATGGCATCTGGCTGTTACACTGCCTTCGCTTTCAACTTCATAATACTTCCAAACTCCTGACATGTGCTCCGTCCCGACTCCCGAGTCTCCAGCTGGACGTAGCCTCTCGTTAGCTCGCTGCTGCTATCAGACGCTGCGCCCACTCTGTTGCTTTCAGAGGAACAAGCAGGTCTGAAAACAAGCCCAAAGGAAGCAACACATACATGATGTTGAGTCATTTTAAACCAAAACTAAGTCCTCAGGATGACTTTAAGACGTGAACATGGTCATTTTTGTTTTGTAACATTAAATGAAAAAAAATATTTTATAAAAAAAAATCCAGATCCCCGATTTTTTGAAAATCACGTGATCGGCTCCGATCCCCGATCACGTGATTGGATTGGGACATCTCTAGCCTTAGCGAATCACCCGATTTTGTATGACCAGACCCTCTTCACCTACCGGGATACAAACCGGAGGAACCAGCATGGAGGGAGGGGGCAGAGGCAGTGGGGAAACTGGTAGGTTTTCGCCTGTTTGGGGAGTTTATATATATATTGCTCCCATAAAATCCCCGGGGGGTAGACTCCTCTCTCTCCTAGTCTCCTCTCTCTCCTAGTCTCCTCTCTCTCCTAGTCTCCTTTCTCTCCTAGTCTCCTCTCTCTCCTAGTCTCCTCTCTCTCCTAGTCTCCTCTCTCTCCTAGTCTCCTTTCTCTCCTAGTCTCCTCTCTCTCCTAATAATAATAATAATATATTTAATTTATATAGCGCTTCTCATCTGCCAAGACAAATCTCGAAGTGCTTCACAACAAGGGATACTGATACGCTTTGAGATAATAAAAGACTAATAATTGTAATAATAATAAGAAAAAAAATAAAATATAAAATAGAGTACAAAAATAAAAGTGGGAGATAGCGATACAAAGGGCAGTACTCCAGGTGAACCGTGCTCAAAGTTTATTGGAAGGCCTGCCGAAAGAAGAGGGTCTTAAGGCCGGGTTTGAAGACCTCGGTGGAAGGGGCAGATCCCAGCTGATCTGGGAGGGAGTTCCAGAGGCGCGGGGCGAACGAGCAGAAGGCTCGGTCTCCCATTGTCCGGAGACGGGTGCGGGGGATGTAAAGAAGAGGAGCGTGGCTGGAGCGGAGAGAGCGGGTAGATGTCTGTATGGATGAGGTCACAGAATTATTTTGGGCTTTGTCCATTCAGGGCTCTGTACGCGAGGAGCAGAACCTTGAACTGGACCCTGTAGTGGACTGGGAGCCAGTGTAGTTGTGCAAGTATGGGGGTTATGTGTGCGGACCTTTTTGTACCGGTGAGAACTCTGGCTGTGCTGTTCTGGACAAGTTGCAGGCGGTTGATGGATTTGGCTGGGAGACCGGAGAGGAGTGCAATAGTCCAGTCTCGAGAAGACGAGTGCATGAACCAGTTTTTTGATGTCATCAGTTGAGAGTGAGGGCTTCAGTCGGGAAATGATTTTCAGGTGAAAGAAGGAGGTCTTGGTGATATGTTTGATGTGGGCTTGGAAAGACAGAGTGGGGTCAAACCTTACACTGAGGTTGGTGACAACGGAGGAGAGAGGAATGAGCATCAAGGGAGGGGCTGATGTCGGCGGCCTTGGTGCTGGTCGGTGGTGCCTATCAGGATCGCCTCCGTCTTGCTGTTGTTGAGCTGAAGGTAGTTGGTGGTCATCCAGGAGCGGACGTCTTCCAGGCAGGTGTTTAGTGTTTGGATAGTGGTGGTATTGGGTTGTGTTTGGATGTAGACCTGAGTGTCGTCGGCATAGCAGTGGAAGTTGATGTTATGTTGTCTGATGATATGACCCAGAGGTAATAGATAGATTAAAAACAGGATCGGCCCCAGCACTGAGCCCTGTGGGACCCCGCAGGTCACTGCGGTGTCGTCAGACCTGGAACCCCCCAGAGACACGTGGTACTTCCGGTTGGCGGGGTAGCTTGAGAACCACGTCAGAGCCGTGTCCGTCACCCTGGTGTAGGTCTCGAGGCGGTGGAGGAGGATGGTCTGGTCCACTGTGTCGAAAGCCGCACTCAGGTCAAGAAGGACCAGGACGCTGGGTGACCCAGAGTCGGCTGCCATCAGTAGGTCGTTGGCTACTTTTATTAGGGCTGTTTCTGTACTGTGTGCAGTCTCCTCTCTCTCCTAGTCTCCTCTCTCCTAGTCTCCTCTCTCTCCTAGTCTCCTCTCTCTCCTAGTCTCTGCTCTCTACTGAACTCCTCTCTCTCCTAGTCTCCTCTCTCTACTAAACTCCTCACTCTCCTAGTCTCCTCTCTCTACTAAACTCCTCTCTCTCCTAGTCTCCTCTCTCTACTGAACTCCTCTCTCTCCTAGTCTCCTCTCTCTACTAAACTCCTCTCTCTCCTAGTCTCCTCTCTCTACTGAACTCCTCTCTCTCCTAGTCTCCTCTCTCTACTAAACTCCTCTCTCTCCTAGTCTCCTCTCTCTACTAAACTCCTCACTCTTCTAGTCTCCTCTCTCTACTAAACTCCTCACTCTCCTAGTCTCCTCTCTCTACTAAACTCCTCACTCTTCTAGTCTCCTCTAGCCTCCTCTCCACTAACCTCTCTTACCCTCCTCTTCGCTGTCCTAGCCTCATCAGATCTAGGCAATGACTGTGTCCTGACCATGTATTCTGTATTCAGTGATTATTTGAATAACAACACTAATACCTGTCTACTCTGGGTTTGTGTCTCCACCTTAGATTAGTAAAGCAGGATGGAAGGACGAGTAACCTTCAGAGTCCTCTTTGGAAGTGAAGACGATGCAAGAAAACTCCCCATTGAATCCGGAATACCAACAACTGTGGAGGACTTGGCTCTTAAAATCAAGACTTTCTTTCATGTGACTGAGCAGTTCAGACTTCAGTACAAAGACAAAGACATGAATGATCAGTTCATGAATCTCTTGTCAATATCAGCACTTGAAGATAAATGTACTTTGAAAGTGGTGTACATACTTAATGAGACAACCAGGTCCGCTCCACTCACGGAAGATGCCTTCAGCACAATCCCAGGTACTCCTTCCAATGCCAGCTCTTCATCACAAGAACCAAGTGATTCAGACTCCTACGCCACCAATGCTACCATCATCTCGTCATTGCCCAAGACCCGGTCCTCATCCTGTGCCGAAATGATGCTCCGGACAGGAAATGATGAGTTCAAGGCACACGGAACTCCTACGCCAAAAGTGCGCACCAAGCCGAGGTTTGTGTTTTATTTAATGGGTTCTGTTTTTGTTGCTGTCCTAAGTGCTAAGACTTATGCTTTAACATATATTTGTGCCGGCGCAAGGTGGTGCAAGATATTAAATGCCAGTCCGACAGATTCAAGGACTTGCGTTCAAGGTCTTGTGCCACTTTGAACTTTGGCGTTTAGGACAAAACAAAAATAGAGCCCATTGTGTTTAAATTGTGAAGCAATTTGTGATCCTGGTCCGTGAAAGGTGCTGATAAAATATAATTCTTCTCCTCAGCCGAGCTGCACACCCCAAGGTTGCCATCAACTCTCTGAAAAACAAGCGAAGTGGCCAGCAGATTCCAGCAGCCAACATCAAGAAGCCCAGGAAGGGAAATGTCAATTTCTGTGGTGAAACAAGAGAGGCAGGAGTTTACGTTTAGTTTACGTCATGTCACGTTATGGCCAGTATGTACATGATCACAGCTTTTCACCCGTCATGTTTTTTGTCCAGCTCAGTTCAAGCAGCCCAACAGTTCATTTTGCACAGTTAATTTTTCTTTATCTATTACACTCAGTTTGTATAGTATTCCTACGCCCTAATCATATTGTCTAGCTTCTAGCTTAGCGTTTCCCTTTCTATTATCTGTTTCTCAATTGTATTGCGTGTACCCTTGCCGAGAGTTTCTAACCAAATCTCGTTTTGCAAGAATCTGTACTGTATAATGACAATGAAGTTTCATTCCATTTCAGGTGAAACAGAAGAAAAAGGACGAGGCCGTGATTAAGGAGAAGATGCAGCGTACCTTGTGGCTTAGGAGACAGGAGATTCTCCAGGAGCCAAAGGTTCCAGGGTTCCTAAACCAAATGGAAAACAAATGGCCAGTTCATTGTATATCATCAGTATCATTGAGATATTGTTGAACGGAAAATAGAAAAATTAATTGGATATTAATCACAAAAATACATAAATCTAATGCATTTTAATTTAAGCTTAATTGTTATGTATTTCAAACACATACACATTATTCATCTTGAATAGGTAACCTAATTACTATGTAATTCAAAGAAATATACTTAATGTATTCTGAATACATAATCTGATTAATATGCATTTCAAATGAGTAGGTTTTATTACACTGATGCATCGTATAAAGTTTATTAGGTAGGTTTATGTTCAAAATATAAAAAAAATTAAATGGAACTTTGTCATGTAATTATTTTACATAAATCTTAAAAGTTAGGGTTAAATATTTCTGTGAGTGAAGTAACAAAGACAGCTTATTATGAACTATCCTATCTGAAATCAACACATATCTTGATCAATATCCACGTTTTTGTTAAATTAATAGAAGATAAAATACTTGCCGAATTCATCAGAGCTAATCCAAACAGTTTATTGTGAACTATTTTAGTTTTAAATCAACGTTTATTTGTAATTATACTCACATTTTCCTTAAATACTCAGATATTTGGGTGGAGTTTGGCGCATGGTGTGGTTTTGTTCGGTCTGGCCTGAACGGAGCCCGGTGGCTCGGCAGGACAGAGACAGCAGTGCTCTGAAACACGTGGTCGACTTTGATAAAGTGGCTAACTCTAGCAACGTCACTTAATGCCATTATCGTAGGAAGTAGTTCTGAAAGTTAGCCGATAGCAGGTTAGCATGGATTCCATCTAGACAGTTAAACGACACTTTAAAGCGATATGGATTCATTCTGAAGGGCGTTGCTGCTTTTATTGATGCTTTAACTCGTGCGTAAATAAAAAAATGATACATTTTATTTTTGGTCCAGATTATGATGGAAAGAAACCAGTATATTTACTATGCATGTCGTGTTTCTCCCTCTCCGGTTCAGCATGGCAGCCAAGGACATTTTGAGAAGAAATAAGACATCCATTGTGACAACTTTGTGTGCAGACTACAAGCTAATCCTCAACAAAGCTTATGAGAACACGTTGATAACTCAACGTGAGTACAACAATCTGAAAAGCATCAACAGAGAGGGCCACGTTGTGGAGTTGGTGGATAAGATCCTGAACAAAGGAGAGGAGACCTGCCAACTCTTCCTGGCGCTCCTGCAGACTGATGAGATCCAGGAGACTTTCCCTGAGCTGAAGGAGATACTGGAGGTGAGATAACCTAATATTGAAAAAGCACTTCATGTGAAAATGAGGAGTTTTTTAGATTGTGTCCACGTAGCCCCGCCCTAATCCATTCTAGTTTCATCATTTTGAGTTTCTGTGAAATTGTTTCTGTTGTTTTCAGTACGAGCAGTACGAGTTGAAGAGCCAGCCCACCGGCCTCTGCCTGATCATAAACAACAAAACGTTTCCTGTTGATGGTAACGTGAGACATGGAACCGATAAAGATGCTGGTACGTTTCAGAGTTGACAGATCCATATTATCGCCCCGGTGTTGCCGGTTGAAGCCTAACTCGGTTGTATTTCACTGCAGTAAGATTGGGAAAGGTGTTCAGCTGGCTGGGGTTCAGAGTGCTGATGTGTACAGACCAGACCAAGGACCAGATGGAGCGAGCGCTGGAATGCTTTGCTTCTCAGTGCGACCTTTCTCAGCTGCAGGAGTTCAAGGTCCAGGAGTGGACTGGCAGCGGATTCACCGATCTTCGAGAGGCTCCTCTGCATGGCGATGCCTTCATCTGCTGTCTTCTCAGCCACGGAGACAAGGGTGTCGTATTGGGGGTTGATAGGAAGCCCCTCCCTATCAAAGATATAACGAGAACCTTCAGGGCAACTCCTCAATCTCCGCTCACTGGCAAGCCCAAAGTGTTCCTGATCCAGGCCTGCCAGGGGGGCCTGGTGCATCCTAGGGTGGAATCAGACGATCTGCAGGCTGATGACTCTCCCTCGCCATTCATCCCTCAGGGAGCAGATTTTCTAGTTCATAGTTCCACAGTTCAAGATTATAAGTCTATGAGAGACCCAGAGAAGGGGAGCTGGTTCATCCAATCCGTCTGTGAGCAGCTAGAAGTGGGCTGTGAGAGGTAAATGTCAGACTCAACATTAATGATATAGTGATTGAAATATCCGAAAGATGTTGTAGATCTGAATCTGATGATAAAATGGTTAACATGTATTTTACCCTTGACTTAATGTGACCATCATGTGATAACAGGTTTTTCTACCCCTCATATTTTTTTAGGAAGGAAGAAATTCATACTCCGCCGTGTGAACAAGGAAGTAGCCGGGAAAGAGTGTGTTTTGAAGGGTGGTCCGAGCTGTGGTCCGGGCTATTGTCCGAAGTTTGGTCCAACAACGCAGATGCCTGAAATTAGGCACACCCTGAGGAAGCGTCTTGTGTTGACTCCTCATCGCCAAAAATAATGCAACACACAATACTCTGACGACTATCACACACACACACACACACACACACACACACACACACACACACACACACACACACACACACACACACACACACACACACACACACACACACACACACACACACACACACACACACACACACACACACACACACACACACACACACACACACACACACACACACTCTACTGACCTTACTGACTAACACCCCCCATGGTGGTAGCTCTTTGTTTAGTTGAACGGTTCATAATAAATATCTTCCTTATATGGTGCTGTTTTCGTGATGGCCCAGAGCCAGGCCGATACACAAAGTCTAAGGCTGGAGCCACACGAGGACGATAACGCAAACGGACCGCAATCGTTGTCAAAAAAGTCTTCCGTCCACACGCAACAGGCACCAGAAACGTGTCCGTTCACACGAGACCGCTGGAGACGCTGTAGTACATATGCCAGGCCTGCAAGTGGCGCTGTAGTCTGCCACAAAAGCAGCGAAGAAGACTTCCCGCGCATGGTTGCCATGGTTGCCCTTCCGGTTATTCTCCGATGTGGCTCTTTCTCTCCCTCCCCGAGGCGAGCGGTTGCCCCTCCTGTAACTCTCTCCGTAGTCCACCAGCAGATGAAGAACGGCCACCTCTCCGCCTCTTCCAAGGGACGAGGGGACCGTGCGGCAGAGTTTCAGTTCAACATGTCCGTTGAAGTTTAAATCTTCTGGACAGAATTAGAAAAGTGCCGGTCAGAGGTCTTCTTTGTTATTTATTGAGCTTTAAAACAAATGATAACGACTCGAAAGAATAAAGAACGGAGCCTCTCTTTTCCTCCCCCTCTGCTTCAGCCCAGCAGCTGATCTCTGAGCGGGAGAGGCGGGGCTATGGCGTCATCCTTATCCGGAAATGATCGTATAGGGCAGGGGGGTCAAACTCAATTTCATCACGGGCCACATCAGCATTATGGCTGCACTCAAAGGGCCGGTTGTAGCTTTAAGACTATATATAAATATTTGATATATTTAAAATAATGTATTATATTACTTTATTGCCTCTGCATTGGATTCGGATAGGGTAAAAGCTTCACAGATAACTACGTCTGAAAGAAGAAGTCTAGGGCAAATAAGTGCAAGTCTCTTCAGTGAGAATGTCACAAAATTATTTTAAAAGAAAAGCCAAATTCTGAAAAAAAGTTACAGTTAAATAATAAAAAAAAATCTATGTAAGATGCATTGTGGGACATGTAGTTTATGGACATGGTGCTTCTGTAAATCGGCCTGTAACCGTATAATAAACATATTACATTCTTTCAGAGCTCTTGCGGAAATGAAATGAAGTCACGGGCCGGATTTGGCCCCCGGGCCTTGAGTTTGACACCCCTGGTATAGGGCGTAAACACGGAACCATTATCGTTTCCGTGTCGGCCTCGTGTGGCCGAACCGTCTATCTGATAGTGAGCTGTAGCGGATACGACTGTTATCGTCCTCGTGTGGCCGTGGCTTTACTTAAGGAAGTATAATCAACTCGGGTTTCTTAAAATGCATTCTATCTTTTTTATTATTCTTAATTGAAGGGGGCGGGGCTAAGGCTTTAAGTTGGAGGTGCGGTGTGTGACGGGAGGGCAGCAGCAATACTACTAACTACTAGATACTGCTAATAATGATTGCATTGATTGTGTGACCTATGTTTCTGCGTGCCATGTTGTCTGGATGTTTAATTGCTGTTGTGTTTATTGTATTTTGTTACTCTGGCACAACAATTTCCTTCGGGATGAATAAAGTCTTATCTTATACCGTCATTGATACGCAGACGCAACCTTATGCTTAGGAAAAGACAGATTATTAGGATCTGCTGTTTAAGTTTATGTTACATATTGTTTTTGTATTTTGTTTGATGTTTGCTGGAAATAAACGTTGAAAAGCAGCCGAAACGTCCGGTGGGTTTTGTGCTGCGAGTCTGACGCTGCTTCCGAGGCCCGAGCCCTACATGTGGCCGAGAACAATAACTTTTGAGGTATCGAGTTACAAGCACATGTTTCAATGCTGATTGCTGAAATGTTACATTCATAATGTGTAGTTCAGGACCATGCCGTGCAGCTTCCTCGCATCGACAGTTCTCTGCGCTGAGTTTCCTTTGCCTCATGTTTAATGTGTGACCTGTCTGGTTTAAATGAGTGTGTCTTTGATGAAGCCTAAATTTGATAAAGTTTCAAATTAATTTCTGAAATATTTCGTTAATAAATATTTCATGAGTAATATAGTTGTCTTTGTCACATTTTATTTGGCATTAGTAAATAATTATGCACATGTACAGATATTTTACATGATATGAGTGATGACTTGGAGTTTCAGGCTCTTCACTTTCCCTCCTCACCTCATACCTCAAAGACCGCACCTACAGGGTTACTTGGAGAGGGTCCGAGTCCGACTCTTGTCAATTAACTACAGGGGTCCCTCAGGGCTCTGTTCTTGGTCCCCTCCTCTTCTCCTTGTACACAAACTCGCTTGGATCAGTCATTAGCCCGCATGGTTTTTCATACCACTGCTACGCTGACGACACCCAATGAGTCCTGCCCTTCCCCCGCTCAGAGACCCAGGTCGTCGCACGCATCTCTGCTCGTCTAGCTGACATCTCTCAGTGGATGTCCGCTCATCATCTCAAGCTCAACCTTGACAAAACTGAACTGCTTTTCCTTACGGGAAAAGATTGTCCCACTCTTGACCTGACCATCAACATCGGCCCCTCTGTTGTTTCCCCGACTCAGACTGCAAGGACTCTGGGTGTGACCCTAGATAACAACCTGTCCTTCACTGCAAACATCGCTGCTACAACCCGCTGCTGCAGATACACGCTCTACAGCATCAGGAGGACGCGTCCCCAGCTGACCCAGAGAGCCACGCAGGTTCTGGTCCAGGCTCTCGTCACCTCACTAGACTACTGCAGCTCCCTCCTGGCTGGTCTGCCTGCATGAGCCATCCGACCTCTGCAGCTCATCCAGAATGCAGCGGCTCGTCTGGTCTTCAACCTTCCTACATGTTCCCACACCACTCCGCTCCTCCGCTCCCTCCACTGGCTTCCGGTAACTGCTAGAATCCACTTCAAGACACTGGTGCTTGCGTACCATGCTGCGAATGGATCTGGCCCTTCCTACATCCAGGACATGGTTAAACCGTGCACCCCAGCACGTGCACTCCGCTCTGCATCAGCCAAACGGCTCGCTGCACCCTCGCTGCGAGGGGGACCCAAGTTCCCATCAGCAGAAACACGTGGGTTTGCTATCCTGGCTCCAAGATGGTGGAATGAGCTCCCATTGACATCAGGACAGCAGAAAGCTCACACACCTTCCAGACTGAAGCTCATCTCTCTCGACTCCACCTCGAGGATAGAACTACTAACAAAGCACTTATATACTAACAAAGGGCTGGCTTATTGGTCCCATTGAGATCATAGATCTCTTTTTCAAGGGAGACCTGCAGCATATCGGTTCCACATGAAACATGAAACAATAAAGGACGTTATATTTACAGGATACATAGTTATAGACATTTACATTGTATCAACGAGCATTTAATTTAGCCTAGCTTTAAAGACATGCAGAGGAATGAGATGCTCATTGTTCCAGCAAGTGGAGCTGCACAGAACAGCTGTCTCACCTCAGACAGTCCTTGCTCTTGGCACATCTAACAAGACATTATAAGCATGCGACCTCAGACAATAGCTGCTTGCAACTCTCTGTGAGATCAGAGAGCAGATAGAATACGGGAGTTTACCCAACAAAGCTTTATCAATAAAGATGTCCCAGAGACTGAGCCTCCGTGCAGAGAGTGAAGCAGACCAGCCCTTGCTACAGGGTGCAGTGAAGGGTTAATGCTTTACAGTTTGTCACACATCTCAGAGCGCTGTGATACGCAGCATCTAACTTGACCAGGCTATGGGCAGGTGCATTCATATAGACCAGATCTCCAGAGTGCAGCACAGGTCAAAGGTCACAGAGCCTTCATATAGACCAGATCCCAGAGTCCAGCACAGGTCAAAGGTCACAGAGCATTCATATAGACCAGATCCCAGAGTCCAGCACAGGTCAAAGGTCACAGAGCCTCTTCCTGGCCTCAAGCGAGAAGCAGGACGTGTTCCTGGAGAAGAACCCTAGCCTAACCCTCAGCTCCTCAGCAGGTTAGAGACCTGAAGTTTAAAAGAGAGACAATCATCAAGCAGATACCAAGGTATTTGTAACAGGTAACCACTTTGAGTACTTGTCCTTGCGTAGTTACAATATCTAAAACAGGCTCTGGAGTCTGTCAGCTTTATAAAGAGCGTTACCTTGGTTTGATCCACATCAGAAGAAGCTTGAGTTCAGAGCGCTGAGTCTGAGTAGTGTTAGAAGCAGCCTGTGATGTAACACCAGCTCCTGAATGAGGGACCTGCTCAGAACATCACGGGATCATCCGCATGATGTGAAGTAGCTTCATCCACATGTTTCCCTGAGCTGTTGATGCAGATGGAGAATAAAAGTGGACCTGACACAGAGCCTTGAGGAACACCATTAGTGATGTTTTACCACTCAGAAGACAGCCCATCAAAGTGGCCTCCCCTCTTTTCAGCAAAGGCAGGACATACGCTGACTTCCACACTTTAGATATTGTGTTTGTGCTGAGGGAGAGGTTAGAAAGAGAAGTAGCGATAAAATCTGCAGCTATCTTTAAAAAGAAAGGCTCTGCGTCGTCCGGGCCGGCCGGTTTCTTAGGATCTAACTTGGTTAAAGCTTCACGAACAACATCAACAGTAAGAGGAGTCAAACTGAAAGGGTTTTCCAGACCACGTTGTTCAGAGTCATGGACTGGGGTGTTCACAGAAGCAGAGTTAGTGACAGAATCAAGCAGAGAGCCACAGGACACACAGTGCTCATTAAAGCAGCTGAGCATAGAGCCCTGTCCGACAGAGAGCAGAGGCTGAGGTGAGGCACGGAGGAGCTCATCACGGATATCGATTTATGGCTTTCCAACATTTCCTAGGATTATTCAGGTTCTCTGTGGAAACTGACAGATAGTACTTAGATTTAGCACTTCTGACATGAGAAGTGAAGCTATTCCTCAGCTGCCTGAACGCAGCCACTCTACCTCTGAGCCTGAACGCAGCCACTCTACCTCTGAGCCGGATCTCTAGCCTTTGCCCAGGCCTTGTTTCTCTCATGAAGGAGACTGGACAGCTCAGCAGAGAACCAGGGATTGTCTCGTCCCTTTACTCTAAATGAACGCAGGGTGCATGTCCATCAATGATCTCCATAACACCAAGATGAAAATAAAACCATGCAGTTTCCACATCAGCACACAGATCGATTCTACCCCAATCAAAATCAAACGGATCATGTAAAAAACCCTGCTCAACAAAATGTTTTTTGTCTCTCTTTGTGATGATACGTGGTTTAACCTTTTGGACCTTAGTGTCCCTAATGGTGGCTACAACACAGTGGTCACTCACATCATTAGCAGATACTCCCACAGATGAGTATTTATGTGGAACATTTGTTAAAATTAGATCAATTAAGGAGGATTTATTTGGGGACTTAATATTTGGGCGAGTAGGACTGTCTATAATCTGGGTAAAATTCAAAGAGGTACACAGGTTTTTAAAATCCTCTGACACAGAAGTTAACCAGTCCCAGTTAAAATCACCAAGCAGCACTATTTCCTTGTAGGAAAGTTGTGATAATAGTTTTGCCAAAGACGATAAAGAGTCCTTGACAGCCGAAGGGGCCCTGTAGCAGCCCACCACCATGAGCTGTTGACCCTTTGTTACCTCAATATTCACGGCTAAAAATTCTAGCTGTTTACTAACAGATTTGGAAACCATATTAGTTACACAAAACTTATTTTTCACATACATGGCAACGCCACCACCTTTTTAGGCCGGTCAGTACGATATACACTGTAACCATTTATGTAAATGTCAGAGGCCAAAATGGATTTATCTAGCCACGTTTCTGACAAGACAATGACATCAGCATCAGTCGAACTCGCCCAAATACGGACAAAATCTAATTTAGGTAACAGACTCCGCACATTTAAATGAATTAAACCTAGCCCAGATCTAGATATAAAATCAGCAGGAGTAGCTACTTGACTAATAATGCTCGGTGGACCTGGATTTGGCCGTACATTTCCTGATAGTAACAACAATAAAAATACCAAGCACCTTTTCCTCTTAATCAACACACATACATTGTCAGCTGTTCTAGAGTCACCAGCAAACTTCGCGAAAGTGAGATTAGAGTTTAAAAAAACAATTCTGAAGGACCATTGTGGCAGGCATGTGAGAAAGACAAACATTTTCCGAAATGAATGTCACTCTTTTTAACTATTTAACTATCACTTTATTTGTGATATTGTAATTATTCTCTCCTTGTCAGAGCCAGCCTTCAATTGTGGAACTTCGGTGTGTCGACTGGGAAAGCTGAATAAATTGTATAATCTGCATTTTATATTACTGAACTTTTACTTGATTATTTATATAATAAACGTTTGTAAACATTTGAACTTGAGGCCGCGTCCCTGTCCATCCTTTTATTCTTATCTGCGTGACTTGTCCTAAGGGCTCGTATTGGGGAACCCAGGTTAGCGTTAAGTATCCTAACCCCCTTTTATTATCGCAGCCCCCCCCCCTTACCTGGTGGGGCAGGTCACATTTTGAATAAAAGGATGGACAGGGACGCGGCCTCAAGTTCAAATGTTTACAAACGTTTATTATATAAATAATCAAGTAAAAGTTCAGTAATATAAAATGCAGATTATACAATTTATTCAGCTTTCCCAGTCGACACACCGAAGTTCCACAATTGAAGGCTGGCTCTGACAAGGAGAGAATAATTACAATATCACAAATAAAGTGATAGTTAAATAGTTAAAAAGTGATTCTTCTGGCCAACTGCTGAGGATTTCCCCAAAACCACAATATCACCACGTGTAGCTGTATTCAATTAACACTCACTGCAAATCACTCATATCTGCATGCAAAAAGTGCCCAGCAAACCACATGCTCCACTCCACAGTATGGCCAGGATCGTCACTGAAGAAGTATAAGAAAAATGACAGTATTAGACCTTGTGGGACAGGGTGGGTCGTTACAAGGAGGGTGCTGTAGCTTTAAAGATTTAAAATCACTAGTTTGTACACAGTACAACAAACCAGTCAATAAGTAAAACATAGAAGGTAGGCAAAACGGTAGCAAACTAATCCTCTGATGCAAACACATTCACTCAATCATCACCTCACTGGACACCTCCGCAACGGTGATTCTCTACAGTCTCTGCTGGGGCCGTCAAGAAGCCTCGTATAGGGGGAATACACTCCTATCAGCCAGACAACGATAACTGGAACAAGAACACTCGTAATAGTGCAACCAGCAATTGTTTGTGCAACACCTCCGAAACTGTACAGGGGACGTCCACTGCGGGCGGCAGAACATACCCGAATCCAGTAGATTGTTCAGGACGACTAGCGATCCTCTCCTTGTCCAGCACAGCCAAGAAAAGGCACAGCAGAAACACGACGCCCGCCATTCTCCCAGTCCAGCACAACAGTATCCACGCTGCTCCCGGAGCAAGGTGGAACCAGGCCTCAGCTACAGCAGCACAGCAGAGCAGAGCAGGTGGAGCAGGCCTCAGCTACAGCAGCACAGCAGAGAAGAGCAGGTAATCCCACCGCGTTACACCGGCCATTTAATACACTTTACATCTCCGCCGGTAGCACAGGCGCGGAGAGGAGCGGCAAGAGGAGCGGAGAGGAGCGGCGAGAGGGGCAGCAAGAGGAGCGGCGAGAGGAGCAGCAAGAGGAGCGGCAAGAGGAGCGGCAAGAGGAGCGGCAAGAGGAGCGGTGTGAGGAGCGGCGAGAAGGGCGGCGAGAGGAGAGCCTGGACCACACTTCCGACTCTTTTATCTCTGCAAGAGTTGCTCCCTCTCGTGCTAAATCCACTCGGCGGGCAAAAGTAGGATCCCAGAAGTGATTCGCCCAGTGTGGAGTGGCTCCTGAAACCCTTCCCGACGTGCCTTTAGTGGAACTCGGGTCCGCTGTGGTGGATGAGGTTGAACGTGGCTCTCATCCGGAACTCAGCAAAGGTGGATCACGTCTCAGCGCTGACGGCGTGTAACCTGTTCCTCAGGTGAGTTTCAGAGCACGAGCAGCAGCAGCTGTGAATGAGCAGGAGCAGCTGCTTAAATTCTCTGAGAAAGTTACCGAAAGATACACTTTTCTTTTTAAAAAAGCTGAAAAGTAGATAATGAAGTGTGCTTTGTGTGTACAGACACACAGAAAACACTGAAAAACACAACAAGAAGGACTGTAATACACATGTATCAGACACGCTCCCCTTGCTATAATGATGACAACAGTTTTTAGATGTAAAAAACCACTTTTTTTATTTTTCACACACAAAATCAATAGTTATACTGATTGTTTCCCCAGGACAGTCTCCAGCTCAGAATTCCCCATATTACTGGAGATATCGTGATGGAGTTTTTTCACTCAGTCAAAATATTCACGTGTATGCTGTTTTCAACACAAAGATGCATTACATCTACAAACAGAGCATCCCACTTCCCATGTAGGGGTGTCCACAGGTCAATATGGCATCCCACTTCCCATGTAGGGAAACTTCCCACTTCCTATAAGTGTTTCTCCCTAAGGAATACCCTTTCCGTCCAATGTGAAATGCTGCTTCATTTCTGAGGTAATGTTACAGAATGTTTCAGAAAATGAAGATTCAAGGACCACTTTAAAATGTTTCATTTACAATCGTTTCCCAATGACCCGGAATAGTACTGCCAGAACGAACGATATCCAAAATGTCTTCCAGTTTACAAACTTCGGCCATTCTTTTTACACAGGGGTCACTACTCGTTCTGTTTTCAATCGTCCCCATCACCACACTTATTAAAAGGGTAATGACTACATTCTGATCAATATATACAGAGCGTTTTGCATAGTAGTTTCCCATTTTTATTTTACTTAAAGAAAAAAGTCAATGTATCGAACAAGTCCCTGGCTTCTCATCCAACTGCTGGTTGTTAGTCTTCTTCCTCTCCATCCAACTCGGCATGGATCTTTTCAAGTCTCTCCTTGAGGCGTCTGCAATTTTTGAGATTGTGAAGAAAAGCCTCCGAAGCGCCTTGGATCCTCCAATCATCCGTGAAAATGTCTTTATCATTAAGAGTCTGGTCGACCTCAGTAATGAAGTCGGTGAGCCAGAGTCTTTTCATTAACGCGTTGTAATTGTTTCTGAAGTAAAAATCGGTCATGTCATTCAGAAAATCGTGTTGCCTCTGGCCGGGGTGACTGACTCGGCACCCGTTGCATATTTCTTCTCTGTACCGATGTATCACCCTCTCCACAATATCAACCAACACCGCTTTCACTGTGTCCATAAACAGAGACGTTCTGTGTCCATAAACAGAGACAAAACAAAATCATCAGAGGGGTCCTTCCCCAGCGTTTCCAAATGGCTTGCACGGTAATACCATCGCCCCGATGTCCGCTTTTAGTTTCCCAGACGGTGCTTGTCAGGACTCTTCTCACTTCTGGCAGCGGGGAAATAACTCTTTCTTCCTCCACATTGAGGGGCGGCGGTGAAATCTCTTCTTTGATCTCGCATGCTGTCTGTGTTTCTTTGCTTTTCTTTGCAAATATCTTGTACACCGCTGGTTCCACTATGGTTTCTTGATGCACTACTTCTTCCGTACCGTGGTTGCGTGGAGATCTCTGGAAGACACCAGAGTTAACACAGCCCAATCTGTTGAGGTCAGTGTCGCTTTAACACTGCGGGGTCCGTACGTTTCTCCATTCTTCAGATTGTAGAAATGCAGTTCATTCGCCATATAGTTGAATACATAACCCCAAACATCGCCATTTTCCAGAGTCCATTCTTCATGAAGTTCTTCGGCTGGAGGCGTCTGAACCCTGCACAGATATTGCATTCGTTTCTTGATTGGCGCTCCGGACTGATGGCTGTACGTTGTCACAGGCGTCTCGCTGATTAAACCCATATCTATGCTTCTCTTGGCCATTTTTCTTTTTTGAAAAGTGCCTTGGTGATTGGAAATGACTGGCCTGTTATTTAGTTTGAGCGTATTTATTTTCGTCTATTTCCATCCCCTTACTTTTAAATGATCTGGTGAGGAGGGCGGGACATGTTATGTTGAGTGGAGGCGGAGCCCTTGTACAAGCTGGAGGCTTCATAGAGTGAAATGGAGCAGAAACACACATTATTTATGGGTATTATCCCAGTGTTCTAAATCTGCCTACCTTCCCTGCACTTTTGTGTATAAAAGCTGAAAAAGGTAGATAATGAAGTACTTTGTTTTAGTAGATTTCGTTAACCCCCTGAGGCAGTCCAAAAACTAAGAATCTGTCTCTTAACCCCCATCCCCCGAGAGCCATAACATACTCAACTCCCTACAGCAGCTCGGTTTGTGAACTCCCATACAGAATGTCAGTCACTGCGTAAAACTTTTTTAGTTTTGGTCGATGTGAGTGCTCGTATATCCTGAAATCGTTTTAAATGTTGCCAGTTTTTGAATGATTTTAATAGTTTGTTTTACTTCGCATATTGACTGGCTAATGTGCCATTTTATTTTGTGTTTTACAGCTGTATTTGTCTGCCTTTCATGTCTGTGTTTTATATGTTGTAACTTTGTACATGCTGCCCCTCTTGGCCAGGTCACTCTTGGAAAAGAGATTTTAATCTCAATGAGTTTTTTTACCTGGTTAAATAAAGAATATATATATATATATTAGTGACACTGTAAGATACACTTTAATGGATGCAAACCTATAGTTAATAAAAGTAATTATACATTAGTTCACAATCCTACAACTAAAGGAACTGTAATATTGTATGTTAACGTATATTACGATGTAAAAGAAAAAAAAAGTAAAAACAATAGGGAGAAGGGGTCGGATTAAATAAGTGTAAACTTCTTCCGACCCCTTTTCGGTGTAATTAGCTAAAGTTTTGTTGTTTATTGTTATCAGACAATGATACTACAGATTATTCAATTATTATTTAAATATTTCGTTTAGTTATTGCATTCATTTGTATAGTACTGTATCATGTCTGTATCATCTTTTGTTTCATTTGTATTTTCTTTGGTTTTACACACTCGAAAAAAGAAAAAAAAACTAAAAACTGAACTAAAACTAAAACAAAAAAAAACTGTAAGATACACTTTTTATGTATCATTTTGGAGAAACCATCTCGAGTGAGCTATAATTTGAAAGTACACAAACGGGGGGGGGAATATATCCCCTTTCCTTCAGACTTCCTTAAAGAGCCCCTCTTCCAACACACATGACCAGAAAGAGGTTGTACTCTGAACCCATACCCCGATGCTGCATTCGTTTCTTGACTGGCGCTTCAGACGGTTGTATTGGTAAGCTGAATTGTCTGTCTTTTTTAAAATTTAGTTTTGAGCATATCTCTATACACTGGTCGTAGCCTAGTCATTTATACAGAGGCTTTCATCAGTGTGAAATTACACATCACATCAAAGGGCAGGCATCAAAGGCTAATTAGATTAGACAACAAAGGGCTCTGAGGGGCAGGGGTCAAAGAGACTATCTGATTCAATACATCAAAAGACCTATACAACAAAGGGACTGCCTGGGGGTAATCTAATTGCGGGGCAATTACTCCACTCTCGGGGTCAGGGGTCAGATACCTTAATCAATGCAACAAAAGACCTATACACAAAGGGGGTGCCTGGGGCTAATCTAATTGCAGGGCAATTACTCCAGTCTCGTGGTCAGGGGTCAAATACCTTAACTATCTTAATTGATACAAAAAATACCTATACACAAAGGGGGTGCCTGGGGCTAATCTAATTGCAGGGCAATTACTCCACTCTCGGGGTCAGGGTCAACTACCTTAACTATCTTAATCGATACAACAAAAGAATCACGCCGGGGGCCTTTCACGCCAATCTGACATCAAAGAATGGGAGGTGGGACTTAGCTCATTGGCCAATGAGAGACAGATGTAGCTCATTTGCATAATTGGGGGCGTGTCCACCTGTCACTTTCTATGCATACTAATTTGACGAAAGGAACATCATTACTACTACTTCTATCTATAAAAACTAGGGCCGGGACTTTAACGCGTTAATTAAGATTAATTAATTACACAAAAATTAACGCATTTTAATCGCACTTTAATCGCACTTATTTTTGCACAGCGGAACGTTTCTCACTGGATGAGTTTCCGGCGTACCAATTATACTGGAGCACCAACTAACGTTCATGACTTCAGCATGGGACTTCAAACAACAACAAACCACGGTGAACAATAGTCAAACATGAACGAACAAGCTGATGAGACCGCTTTGGTCGGCCCCGTGGATGGGACATTTTGTTTTGAAAAAACGGACGGATGAAAGCGTCGACAAGAGCACGGTTGTGTGCAAATTATGCAAAAAAGAATTTGCATATCACCGCAGCTCATCAAGCCTAAAGTATCACCTAAATGCAAAGCATGGAGCAGCTAGCGTGGACGTTAGCCCGACTCCGAGTGCAAGGAACCACACCCTGACCCAACCCACACTCAACCAGACGACTGGTTCAGGGCCAGGATAAGTAAGTCCACGTCTGAGAAAATAACTCCCTGGCTCACTGGATTGCACTCGACTGTAGACCACGTGGAGTCAAATCCATGTGAAAATTGCTTCTCACTGTTCTCAGGTCAGATATGATTACATTTTGATTAAAAATGCGATTAATTTCGATTAATTAATTACAAAGCCTCTAATTAATTAGCTTTTTATAATCGAGTCCCGGCTCTAGAAAAAAGTTTTTTAAAAGTTTGCATGGTAGAAAGTGATTTTTAGATCATTTCTTGCTAAGCATTTATTTAATCTCAGAATATTGAGGGTGATTATCCAGTGAGAATATAAGAATAAAGCCGGACATTTACAATCATATATTAATTTTTATTCGAAAATCTGTGCATTTTCTTAAATGTTTGCTTTGATCCCACAGCGCCCCCTGCTGGACAAACCAGAGGAAATAATAACAAAATAAATGTTTTACTTTATTATAATATATATAATAGATTTTACCTGCAACACTTTTTTTATTTCTGTTCTTATTTTTGGGGCATTTCAGGTGTTTGTTGAAACCTTATTATTCGTGAGTATTTTAATTAATTAATGGTATTTTATAAAATGTTCAATGACAAAACAAGACATTTTATAGAACATTATTTTCCTTATTTCTTTATTTTAATATATGAATACAAAATAGATTTTTTTAAAGAAATAACAATAATCTTTGAATTCATATGTTTATGTTTGTGGTATTTGATGTCCTTTCTAGTTGCTGCTGATAGTGGAGACCCAGGGTATGACAACAATTAATATTTATTATGAACTGATATATCTTATCATCAAACACATCACCTGGACTAATTCATCAATTATTTATACATGTGTAGTGGAGTACTGAGTCCTGCCTGTCAGTCACAGCTCAGGCCCTGCCCCCTCTTGTCAGTCACAGCTCAGGCCCCCGCCCCCTCATGTCAGTCACAGCTCAGGCCCCGCCCCCTCCTGTCAGTCACAGCTCAGGCCCCGCCCCCTCCTGTCAGTCACAGATCAAGCCCTGCCCCCTCTTGTCAGTGACAGCTCCGGCCCCACCCCCTCATGTCCGTCACAGCTCAGGGCTAGCCCCGCCCCTTTCTGCAGGTAGAAATCTGCTTTTAAGTCAAAGTCAAGTTGGAAAGGAGTCACTTCTCCGCACAGAGGAAAACACACACTCTTGCAGCCGAAAAACAGCTCCTATTCTCGGATACTAAACCCCAGAGGAGGTCCAGGTTTTTCTATCGGAGGACTTGGTGCAGGTAAGCTTGTTCTTTAACGGTGCTGTTGTCTCCTCCCCCCCCCTTACTTTGTGTTCGCGGTCCTGTTTTAACTGCTATTACATTCACACAAAAACCATTCATCACCACATTTCATTTCACACCCTTTCAAACTGTACATAATGTATCAGACTGCTGGCATCGAGAGCCACAGCGCCCTAAAACCTGGAAGTGAGCTTCTTCCGGTTCCCTCGACAAAAAGCATGAGATTTCTCCAGAGGATTTAGGAAAGTAGCTGGAAATAAGGTCTGTGGTTGAGACACATTCGATCATAAATCTATCGGTTCATAAATCTATCAATTACATTTATGATTCCAACTAGAGCCGGGGACTCGATTAAAAAATGAATCTAATTAATTAGAGCTTTGTAATTAATTAATCGAAATAATCGCATTTTTGATCAAAATGTAATCATCCCAAACAATGCGCACGCGCACACTTGTGGCAGTTGAACAGGTACAGGTTGAACAGGTACAGGTTGAACAGGTTGTCTTTCTTCTCGTGAATGATATTCTTTTAGAAACAAGTAACGTTTAGTTTGCCTGCCATTATAGATGTCAAGTTCTTCCCGGTTTTGGACTATATTCAGTGTTTTGCCCGAACTTGAGAGGCTGGAGGGCAACGGAGGACGCTTGGACAACTCAGATTCTTTTGTCTTTATTTTCTGCTCAGCAGTTTTTGCATCAGATTGAAAACCTTCAAAACACAGAGTAGCCTACGCTATTCACTATAACATGAATACCCCTCTTGGTATTGAATAATACTATTATAATAATAACATAAACGAAAATACTTACAAATAATTATTTATCCATCCGTTTTTATCAGATATTATTATTTTTCTTTTAATACTAACTTTCGTCTCGACAATAGAGCTGTTTCGTTTCGTTCAAACACACACTGGCAATGATTTTATATTTATTAGAAAAAACAATCATGCTCAAAAAAGTGGCGATCCTCCACGCCCACTGTGTGAGTGTGTGTGTGTGTGTGTGTGTGTGTGTGTGTGTGTGTGTGTGTGGGCATGGGCGCACCTTGCGAACAGGAAGGCAGGCAACAGCTTGGGCCCCGGACCAGAAGGGGCCCCCAAAGAAGGTAGATTAAGAAGGTCCACAGAAACGACAGCATGAAACACCCTTTAATTTACTGCAACGACATGTCGGGAACCCCCTCGAGGCGCCCCGTGCACAGCGCGCCGTAACATGCTGCTTCTTATCTTAAGTTTCATTCTTCGTTGCCTTGCCCAGCGCAGAAAGTGTGTGTGTGTGTGAGTGTGTGTGAGTGTGTGTGTGCGTGTATATGTGTGTGTATGTGTGTATATGTGTGTGTGTGTGTGTGTGTGTATGTGTGTGTGTGTGTATGTGTGTATGTGTGTGTGTGTGTATGTGTGTATGTGTGTGTGTATGTGTGTTGTATATGTGTGTATATGTGTGTATGTGTGTATATATGTGTGTGTGTATGTGCGTGTGCGTGTGCGTGTGTGTGTGTGTGTGTGTGTGTGTGTGTGTGTGTGTGTGTGTGTGTGTGTGTGTGTGGTGTGTGTGTGTGGTGTGTGTGTGTGTGTGTGTGTGTGTTCTGATCCGGGTGGTTACCCATCCCTTTTCTTTACGTGGGTACAAAGTTCACTAAATCATCAAAATGCGATGCGAGTGGGGGATCATGAAGCTGAATGCAGTCGCATGTAAAACTAAAACGGGATGATAGATGAAAGCAGTAGATCGGTCAGACCCGAACACAACGGAGGGTGAGCGGTGCTTTAAACCAGAGCTCTTTGGAAGAACATGCATTATATCATCCAGTAGATGTTTACATGAAAACACTCTCAACAGCACGAGCACGGGACTCTACGGGACCACATCTCTTACTCGGTGTACACACACACCACATACCTGTTAGTTACCTGATTTACTGGTATGCCGATTTCCTCACTAGTAGAGAGCAACTTGTGCCCAGCCAGTCAAGCCGACTCCGAGTCCGAGCTGTCCGACTTAAGACGAGCTTTTTGACACCTCCCCCGGCTGCGATCGGCTACTCTCGTCTACTTTCGAGGCGAGCCGCAATGTGTCTCAAACAAGCCTACTCTATGACTCATCACCCAGTGAGGCTGTCCAACCACATGGATGGAGCCATATCTAGGAGCTTTATATTATTGAATAGTTATCCATTTATTTTATTGTTCTATTTTGTTTATAGTAAATCTTCCTTTAATTATTATTTAAGTTATCAAATAAGTCGTGCTCTGCCTCTGTTGTTGTAAAGGCAGCCTCTGGGCGCCGGGGAGGGGAGGCTGCTCATTGTAGAGCTGGGATACAGGTGGTAGTGGGCGGCGCACCCGGTCGGCTGATGGTTTCTACCATCAGGTAAGAAGGAAGAGAAAATGCTGATGTGTTGATAATAAATGGCACTGAAACGACTTTTGCTCGGACCTGAATTTTTACCCATGCGTAAGATTCGCTGACGGGTGCCACAAGCGGCACTTTACTTTGCGTTATATTTCTTTCTTATATTTTTATGATTTTGGCCGCTACACACACATCCTCTCTGAGCCAAACCATATTCTGAACAGAGATTATGAGCTGCTACCATCTGATCGGAGATACAGGGTCCCACCATTCATAAGGTCAGACTGAAGCATCCTTTGTGCATCAGTCTGTCTCTCAGTAAATACAGAGCTGATCCCAGATCAGATGCACGCTGAAGGCTCTTGAGCATGTTTTCTCTCATTGATCCTGCTGTTCTATTTCGTATATGGCTTCGCCCTCTAAGGCGATCGCTATTGGGTAATCCCCCCGCGCAGCACTGAAACACTTGTAGTCCACGCCCACCCGCAAGGTGGGCCCCACCCGCAAGGTGGGCCCCACCCTCGGGCCTCCTTCCAATATCAATAGGAAGGGGGCCCGGAAAATCTGCTCCCTCTTTTCTTCAGCAACCAGCACAGTTACGGCCCCGTCCACACTACAGCGTCGACAGCGTCGAAAACTCCAATCTGACCATTCACTTTCAATGGGGTGACGTCACGTTGCCTCGCTTTTTCGCCGAACTGAATTGTGGGTAGCAGAGCGGTCCGTCGGAGACGCCGGAGTAGCCAGCGCCAGCCAATCAAATCCCGTTTCTGAAAATCTGACAGCTCAGGCCGTAGCCAATCAAACCGCGTCTAAGCTGGGAGAGATATCCTGCCGTTCATTTCTATATTTCCAAAAAAGTTGTAGGAGAAACTAACTATCGCTGTAGCTAGGATGTCCCGATCACCTTTTTTGCTCCCGATCCGATTCCGATCATTTGATTTTGACAATCTGCCAATACCGATTTTTTCCCGATCCGATCTTTATGCATTAAGAGAAAAAAAGGTTACAGATAACGGCTGGTCATCCAACGCGATGAAGTCAGCTATCTGGGCTGCTATTGTTTGGCCTTGTCTCTGTTCTGGGGCAGTTTCTTTTCCTTTTGAAAGTCTCTGAGAGTGTCGGTTGCTTCAGTGCGTTCCCCGAGTGGCCGCTGTGTACTCGTTCCCCGAGTGGCCGCTGAGTACTCGTTCCCCGAGTGGCCGCTGAGTACTCGTTCCCCGAGTGGCCGCTGAGAACTCGTTCCCGAGTGGCCGCTGAGTACTCGTTCCCCGAGTGGCCGCTGAGTACTCGTTCCCCGAGTGCCGCTGAGTACTCGTTCCCCGAGTGCCGCTGAGTACTCGTACCCAGTGGCCGCTCTGTTCTTTCCACCACGCGGAACCTCCGCCTTGCAAACATGGCATCTGGCTGTTACACTGCCTTCGCTTTCAACTCATAATACTTCCAAACTCCTGACCTCTGCTCCGTCCCGACTCCCGAGTCTCCAGCTGGACGTAGCTCTCGTTAGCTCGCTGCTG
>CM070492.1:27906066-27913566 GCA_036324585.1 Champsocephalus esox
AAACATTTCATCAATCAAGTTCACATCAACACAGCATTTATCAGGCATCATCAGGAAATTCAAGCAGTTTCAAACAGACAAGAGATTCATCAGAATCAACACACAAGACACATCAGGTTCAATCACAATCAAGATTTCAAATCATCAGGCACAGCATTTCAGAAAGGGCACAGGAGCAGACAAAAGGCAACAGGCAATCAACAATCAGCTCACAACAAAATCACATCAAATCATCATCAAGTCAATCAAAATCAGACCATTTCAAGAATCAACAAATCAGTCACAGAAAATCATCATCCATCAGCAATCAAAAATCACAAACATCATCATCATCAGCAGAAAGACAAGGCACAGAGCATCATCATTCAAGACAGTCAAGCAAACACACAAAAGTCAAAAAATCGAAGCAGAAGGTCACATCAACAAGCACAAGTTCAGTCAGTCAATCACAGGGCAGTCAATCACAGCAAAGAAGAGTCAGTCAAGTCATCAGAAACAGTCAAACATCAGCACACACATCACAGTCACAACAACATCAGGAAGTCCCAGTCCGACATCAGTTTCAGCAGTCAGCAGGCAACAACATCACAGAGCACAGTAGAATCCAATTCAGAGAGTCAATCAAAATCATCATCAGAGCATCCATTCACAGGAGATCAGTCACAGGAGAGGCAACAGAATCACATCACATTCACAGGAAGGGACAGCAGACAGTCAACAGCACAGGGACAAACAGTTCACAAGACATCAGAGGCAAGCTTTTCATTTTTTCATCACAGCAGTCACAGCACAGAGCACAACAGGTCACAATCAAAGTCAGAGCATCAGAGAAGCCCGACACAAAGGAATCAAAAAATCACAGATTCAAAGTCAAAGGAGTCATTCATCAAATCAGGATCAGAATCAGATTCAACTCAACATGTCAAAAGAGAGCATCAGGAGCAAGTCATCATCAGACACAAAGTCAGGGCAATCATCCAATCATCAGCAGGAGTCAGTCAGACATTCAACAAGTTTCAATCAGCAGATCATTCAAACAGAGACATCCAGAAGCACATCATTCACACAATCAAAAAGACAAATAAAGGAAAACAGAAGGACAGAGCACAAAGTTTCAAAAACATCACAGCAAAGAATTCATTCACACAAAAAAAGTCAGGCAGGACATCAAAGTTCAAGAACATCACAGAGAATCAAAAGATCAATCAAAAGTCAAATCAGAGATCATCAAGAACTCATCAAGATCCTCACAGTCAAATCAAAACAAGAGGACAGGTTCAAACATCACACAACAAGTCAGGTCAGACAGGTCAAGATTGTCAGCAAAGCACACAAACATTGCATATTCACAGCAAAGCAGCAGTAAAAAAGAAAAAAACAAATCACAATTCAGTCAATCAGCAATTTCGACAATCACAGATCACATCCAACAGTCATTCACAAGCATCAAGGCAGTCATCATTTCAAACAAATAACATAAATAAAATAAAAAAATGGGGTGGTGGTGGGGGGGGGGGGGGGCATTCAGCCAAGGGGTTTCATCAACATCAGAGCAAACATCAGACATCAAGGAAACAGAGAAGAGCAACATCAAGGGACAACAGGAGAGTCAGACCACCAATCAAACATCAGCATTCAGTCACTCACAGTTTCGAAAGTTCACAGAGAAGGCACAGGGAGGTTTCAAGCCAAGCAAAAGAATCACACCACCAGGATCACAACAATCACAACACATCATTCAATTTTTCACAATCAGATCAAGAGCCATCACATTCACACAGCAAGACACAAAGATCACAAGGATCACCAAATCATTTCATCAGGATCACAATCATCACAACAAGAGCAGGGAACACAGTCATCAATCATCAGTCAGCACAGAATCAAATCAGGAAGGATCACAATCAGTCAGCACATCAACATTCAACAGAGCATCACTCAACATTTCAACAAGCAGGCATCATCAATCAGGTCATCTGCAATCAAAAAGATATCAGTTCAGATTCAGGGGCACAAACATCACAGGATCAACACAGACAACACAAAAGCAATCAGCAGTCAGTTTTCAGCAGCATTCACAGAACAAAAGAACTACTTCAGGGCAAAGTTCATCACAGCTCACAACAGTCACAGCAAACATCATCAGCACAACAGCAGGCATCACAAGCATCAGCATCAGAGCAGACATCAATGGGTGCAGTCAGTCACATCATCGACATCAAGTCAGGTCCATCAGTAACACATCATTCAAAATCGGGGGGGGCCCCCCCCTTTTTTTTTTCGGCCGGGGCCATCATCATCAGATCACATCAATCAGTTCACATCAGGATCATCACACATCAGTCGACACACACATACAATCAAGTCAGGCACATCAAGAAGAACAACAGAGCATCACAGACAAGAGAAGTCAAACAGTCAGATCAGCAGACACAATCAATCATTCATTTTCACAATCAACATATCAATTCAGGTCACATCACACAATCACAAAAGAGCAAAAAGTCATTCAAGGAAAAAGAGCCACTCAAAAATCAGAATCAGCAGCACAGTCAGCAACACACAAACTCAAGTCATCAAAAATCATCAAATACAAATCAAGAAGAAGTTTTTCACACAGTTCACAGCATCACAGAGCAGTTCAGTCATCAGTTCAAACACTCAGAACAAGTTTTCAGAAGGTCAAGTCACAAGAGTCCAAAGGCAGAACATCAAAGGCAATCAGTCACATCATTCAGTCAAGGTCATCACAGATCAAAAAGACACATCAATCATCAGCAAACACAATCAACATCAGAGACAGAAATTCCATCAAGTCATCACACACATCAGCCATCAGTCAGTCTTCAAAATCACACATAGGCCCAACAAAGCAGTTCAACAGGCCATTTCACAAGTCACACAGTCACAGGCACAATTCATTTCCGTCGGACAGAAGAGCAGAACATCACAATCAGTCACATCAGAGATCACACACAGAATTCACAAATCAAAAGATCAGGATTCAGAACATCACAGCCAGCAAATTTCAGAAACAGTCACACAATCAGACTCATCATCAACAATCACCACAGTCAAAAAACAGGAGCACACAAGAGACATTCAAGTCATCAGCAGTCAGCATCGCAGAGGAAAGCACACATCAGAGCAACAGAGCAGTCAGCACATCATGAGGATCCATCACAGTCATCACAATCATCAAACAACAACACAAGACAATTTCACACAACAGATCATCACACATTTTCAAGGGTCACAGTCAGAGCATCATCACACAGAAAGATCACATCACCATCAATCAGTCAATCACATTCAAGAGATTCAAGAATCATTCAATTTCAGTCACAGTTCACAAATCAGAAAGGAACATCAGCACAAATCCAGCAGCATCACAAAACCCCCAAATTTTCATCACAGTCAAGTTCACACCGGAGGATTCAGATCAAAGGGCACAGACAAGTTCACAAAGATCAGTCACAGATCATCACATCAGAGGACAGCAATCAGTTTTCAAAGCAGTCAGAAGCAATTTCAGCAGCCAACACAAAGAATTCATCAGCCCCTCTCTCTCTCACCTTGTTTCAGCCCCTCTCTCTCACCTGTGTTTCAGCCCCTCTCTCTCTCTCACCTGTGTTTCAGCCCCTCCTCTCACCTGTGTTTCAGGCTCTCTCTCACCTGTGTTTCAGCCCCTCTCTCACCTGTGTTTCAGCCCCTCTCTCTTCACCTGGTCAGCCCCTCTCTCTCACCTGTGTTTCAGCCCCTCTCTCTCTCACCTGTGTTTCAGCCCCTCTCTCTCACCTGTGTTCAGCCCCTCTCTCACCTGTGTTTCAGCCCCTCTCTCTCACCTGTGTTTCAGCCCCTCTCTCACCGTGTTTCAGCCCCCTCTCTCACACCTGTGTTTTCACCCCTCTCTCTCACCTGTGTTTCAGCCCCTCTCTCTCTCACCTGTGTTTCAGCCCCTCCTCTCTCACCTGTGTTTCAGCCCCTCTCTCCTCACCTGTGTTTCAGCCCCTCTCTCACCTGTGTTTCAGCCCCTCTCTCACCTGTGTTTCAGCCCCTCTCTCTACACCTGTGTTTCAGCCCCTCTCTCTCTCACCTGTGTTTCAGCCCCTCTCTCTCTCACCTGTGTTTCAGCCCCTCTCTCTCTCACCTGTGTTTCAGCCCTCTCTCTCTCACCTGTGTTTCAGCCCCTCTCTCTCACCTGTGTTTTCAGCCCCTCTCTCTCTCACCTGTGTTTCAGCCCCGTCTCTCTCTCACCTGTGTTTCAGCCCCTCTCTCTCACCTGTGTTTCAGCCCCTCTCCTCTCTCACCTGTGTTTCAGCCCCTCTCTCTCACCTTGTTTCAGCCCCTCTCTCTCACCTGTGTTTCAGCCCCTCTCTCTCACCTGTGTTTCAGCCCCTCTCTCTCTCACCTGTTGTTTCAGCCCCTCTCTCTCTCACCTGTGTTTCAGCCCCTCTCTCTCTCACCTGTGTTTCAGCCCCTCTCTCTCACCTGTGTTTCAGCCCCTCTCTCTCACCTGTGTTTCAGCCCCTCTCTCTCTCACCTGTGTTTCAGCCCCTCTCTCTCTCACCTGTGTTTCAGCCCCTCTCTCTCTCACCTGTGTTTCAGCCCCTCCTCTCTCACCTGTTTTCAGCCCCTCTCTCACCTGTGTTTCAGCCCCTCTCTCACCTGTGTTTCAGCCCCTCTCTCACCTGTGTTTCAGCCCCTCTCTCACCTGTGTTTCAGCCCCTCTCTCTCACCTGTGTTTCAGCCCCTCTCTCACCTGTGTTTCAGCCCCTCTCTCACCTGTGTTTCAGCCCCTCTCTCTCTCACCTGTGTTTCAGCCCCTCTCTCACCTGTGTTTCAGCCCCTCTCTCACCTGTGTTTCAGCCCTCTCTCTCACCTGTGTTTCAGCCCCTCTCTCACCTGTGTTTCAGCCCCTCTCTCTCACCTGTGTTTCAGCCCCTCTCTCTCTCACCTGTGTTTCAGCCCCTCTCTCACCTGTTTTCAGCCCCTCTCTCACCTGTGTTTCAGCCCCTCTCTCACCTGTGTTTCAGCCCCTCTCTCTCACCTGTGTTTCAGCCCCTCTCTCTCACCTGTGTTTCAGCCCCTCTCTCTCACCTGTGTTTCAGCCCCTCTCTCTCACCTGTGTTTCAGCCCCTCTCTCTCTCACCTGTGTTTCAGCCCCTCTCTCACCTGTGTTTCAGCCCCTCTCTCTCACCTGTGTTTCAGCCCCTCTCTCTCACCTGTGTTTCAGCCCCTCTCTCTCTCACCTGTGTTTTCAGCCCCTCTCTCTCACCTGTGTTTCAGCCCCTCTCTCTCTCACCTGTGTTTCAGCCCCTCTCTCTCTCACCTGTGTTTCAGCCCCTCTCTCTCTCACCTGTGTTTCAGCCCCTCTCTCTCACCTGTGTTTCAGCCCCTCTCTCTCTCACCTGTGTTTCAGCCCCTCTCTCACCTGTGTTTCAGCCCCTCTCTCACCTGTGTTTCAGCCCCTCTCTCACCTGTGTTTCAGCCCCTCTCTCACCTGTGTTTCAGCACCTGTCCTCCTTCATCGTGGACCGTAAAGACGGGCTTCTCTCGGTGGAGGACGGCGTCCGGAGGCTGCGTCTCCTCGAGGCCAAAGGGAAGGTTTGGACTCAGGAGATGATTCTCCAGGTCGAGGAGAGGAGCGTCCGCCTGCTGGACCTGGACACCCAGGTGACCTATAATACACACAACAACATGTACAGGTGACAAGAAATACTACATAACATACTAACAACATGTACAGGTGACCAGAGATACTACATAACATACTAACAACATGTACAGGTGACCAGAGATACTACATAACATACTACAACATGTACAGGTGACCAGAAATACTACATAACATACTACAACATGTACAGGTGACCAGAGATACTACATAACATACTACAACATGTACAGGTGACAAGAAATACTACATAACATACTACAACATGTACAGGTGACAAGAAATACTACATAACATACTACAACATGTACAGGTGACCAGAGATACTACATAACATACTACAACATGTACAGGTGACCAGAGATACTACATAACATACTACAACATGTACAGGTGACAAGAAATACTACATAACATACTACAACATGTACAGGTGACCAGAAATACTACATAACATACTACAACATGTACAGGTGACAAGAAATACTACATAACATACTACAACATGTACAGGTGACAAGAAATACTACATAACATACTACAACATGTACAGGTGACCAGAGATACTACATAACATACTACAACATGTACAGGTGACCAGAGATACTACATAACATACTACAACATGTACAGGTAACAAGAAATACTACATAACATACTACAACATGTACAGGTGACAAGAGATACTACATAACATACTACAACATGTACAGGTAACAAGAAATACTACATAACATACTAACAACATGTACAGGTGACCAGAGATACTACATAACATACTACAACATGTACAGGTGACCAGAAATACTACATAACATACTACAACATGTACAGGTGACAAGAGATACTACATAACATACTACAACATGTACAGGTAACTAGAGATACTACATAACATACTACAACATGTACAGGTAACAAGAAATACTACATAACATACTACAACATGTACAGGTAACTAGAGATACTACATAACATACTAACAACATGTACAGGTGACCAGAGATACTACATAACATACTACAACATGTACAGGTAACAAGAAATACTACATAACATACTAACAACATGTACAGGTGACCAGAGATACTACATAACATACTACAACATGTACAGGTGACCAGAGATACTACATAACATACTACAACATGTACAGGTGACAAGAAATACTACATAACATCCTACAACATGTACAGGTGACCAGAGATACTACATAACATACTAACAACATGTACAGGTGACCAGAGATACTACATAACATACTACAACATGTACAGGTGACCAGAGATACTACATAACATACTACAACATGTACAGGTGACCAGAGATACTACATAACATACTACAACATGTACAGGTGACCAGAGATACTACATAACATACTACAACATGTACAGGTGACCAGAGATACTACATAACATACTACAACATGTACAGGTAACAAGAAATACTACATAACATACTACAACATGTACAGGTAACAAGAAATACTACATAACATACTACAACATGTACAGGTAACTAGAGATACTACATAACATACTACAACATGTACAGGTGACAATAAATACTACATAACATCCTACAACATGTACAGGTGACCAGAGATACTACATAACATACTAACAACATGTACAGGTGACCAGAGATACTACATAACATACTAACAACATGTACAGGTGACCAGAGATACTACATAACATACTACAACATGTACAGGTGACCAGAGATACTACATAACATACTACAACATGTACAGGTGACCAGAGATACTACATAACATACTACAACATGTACAGGTGACCAGAGATACTACATAACAT
>CM070492.1:27918566-27928566 GCA_036324585.1 Champsocephalus esox
AAGATGTTGTTGTTGATAGATGTTGTTATTGGTAGATGTTGTTGTTGTTGGTAGATGTTGTTATTGATATGTGTTGTTGTTGGTAGATGTTGTTGTTGGTAGATGTTGTTGTTGATAGATGTTGTTGTTGATATGTGTTGTTGTTGATATGTGTTGTTGTTGATAGATGTTGTTGTTGATCTCTCCAGAGGGCGTGCTGACCCTCAGGTCCAAGCCTCCGTCAGAGGAAGAATTCGTCGACTGTCTGCAGAAATTCAAGCAGGCCTTCAATCAGCTGGTAGCTCCTCTTCATCATCCTCTCCATCACGTTTGTTTACTAACTGTTGTTGTTGACTGTTGTTGACTGTTGTTGTTGTTATCTCTTTAGGGGAAGCTGAGGGATAACATCCAGAACCCGAGTGCGGAAGACTTGCTGCACTTCCTGTTCTCCCCCCTCAGGATGGTCAGACTTACTATTTCAAATATATTATATTTATACATTCACTCTAATATTGAACCCGCTTCGAGGGGCGTTGGACTGGAAGCGCCGGAGCCTCATCTCGCGGAGGGAGCCTCATCTCGCGGAGGGAGCCTCATCTCGCGAATTGGGCCTCATCTCGCGAATTGAGCCTCATCTCGCGAATTGAGCCTCATCTCGCGGAGGGAGCCTCATCTCGCGAATTGAGCCATATCTCGCGGAGGGAGCCTCATCTCGCGGAGGGAGCCTCATCTCGCGAATTGAGCCACATCTCGCGAATTGAGCCACATCTCGTGGAGGGGGCCACATCTCGCGGAGGGGGCCTAATCTCGCGAATTGAGCCACATCTCGCGGAGGGGGCCACATCTCGCGGAGGGGGCCTCATCTCGCGGAGGGGGCCTCATCTCGCGGAGGGGGCCTCATCTCGCGGAGGGGGCCTCATCTCGCGGAGGGGGCCTCATCTCGCGAATTGAGCCTCATCTCGCGGAGAGAGCCTCATCTCGCGAATTGAGCCTCATCTCGCGGAGGGGGCCTCATCTCGCGAATTGAGCCTCATCTCGCGAATTGAGCCTCATCTCGCGAATTGAGCCTCATCTCGCGAATTGAGCCTCATCTCGCGGAGGGATCCTCATCTTGCGAATTGAGCCACATCTCGCGGAGGGGGCCTCATCTTGCGAATTGAGCCACATCTCGCGGAGGGAGCCTCATCGTGCGAATTGAGCCACATCTTGCGGAGGGGGCCTCATCTCGCGGAGGGAGCCTCATCTCGCGGATGGGGCCTCATCTTGCGGAGGGGGCCTCATCTCGCGGAGGGGGCCTCATCTCGCGAATTGAGCCTCATCTCGCGAATTGAGCCTCATCTCGCGGAGGGAGCCTCATCTCGCGGAGGGAGCCTCATCTCACGGAGGGGGCCTCATCTAAGCGCACCGTTATGCGCTTATGCGGCGCAATTAGTGTAAGTGCGGCACAGTTTCACCGCTGCGACACAGAGGGCCTCATAATATAACTTTGCGTGGGCCCTGAAATTGCCAGAATGCGTAGTTTATATGTTAGTATTTCTAAAAATCTCTGGTTAACACCTGTATTATATGTTCCAGGTGGTACAGTCCTCTGGTTAACACCTGTATTATATGTTCCAGGTGGTACAGTCCTCTGGTTAACACCTGTATTATATGTTCCAGGTGGTACAGTCCTCTGGTTAACACCTGTATTATATGTTCCAGGTGGTACAGTCCTCTGGTTAACACCTGTATTATATGTTCCAGGTGGTACAGTCCTCTGGTTAACACCTGTATTATATGTTCCAGATGGTACAGTCCTCTGGTTAACACCTATATTATATGTTCCAGGTGGTACAGTCCTCTGGTTAACACCTGTATTATATGTTCCAGGTGGTACAGTCCTCTGGTTAACACCTGTATTATATGTTCCAGGTGGTACAGTCCGCAGGGGGGCAGCGATCTCCCCCGCTCTGTTTTGGTTCCTCTCCTCTCCAGAGACGCTGTCGACTTCCTCCACTCAGCAGGGAGTCCAGAGGAGAGACACCTGTGGGTGACTCTTGGGGAGGGCTGGACCAAGAGCAGGTGAGCCCTGTAACACATCTTCACACACCTGTACACACCTGTACACACACCTTCACACACCTGTACACACCTTCACACACCTTCACACACCTCCATACACCTCCATACACCTGTACACACCTTGACACACCTGTACACACCTGTACACACCTTCACACACCTGTACACACCTTCACACACCTTCACACACCTGTACACACCTTCACACACCTTCACACACCTTCACACACCTGTACACACCTGTACACACCTTCACACACCTGTACACACCTTCACACACCTGTACACACCTGTACACACCTTCACACACCTATACACACCTTCACACACCTGTACACACCTGTACACACCTTCACACACCTGTACACACCTTCACACACCTTCACACACCTTCACACACCTGTACACACCTGTACACACCTTCACACACCTGTACACACCTGTACACACCTTCACACACCTTCACACACCTGTACACACCTCCACACACCTTCACACACCTGTACACACCTTCACACACCTTCACACACACCTCCACACACCTCCACACACCTGTACACACCTCCACACACCTGTACACACCTTCACACACCTTCACACACCTGTACACACCTTCACACACCTGTACACACCTTCACACACCTCCACACACCTTCACACACCTTCACACACCTTCACACACCTGTACACACCATACACACCTTCACACACCTTCACACACATGTACACACCTTCACACACACACCTGTACACACTTTCACACACCTTCACACACCTGTACACACCTTCACACACCTGTACACACCTGTACACACCTGTACACACATGTACACACCTTCACACACCTTCACACACACACATGTACACACTTTCACACACCTGTACACACCTGTACACACCTTCACACACCTGTACACACCTTCACACACCTGTACACACCTCCACACACCTGTACACACATGTACACACCTTCACACACCTGTACACACCTCCACACACCTGTACACACATGTACACACCTGTACACACCTTCACACACCTTCACACACCTGTACACACCTTCACACACCTGTACACACCTTCACACACCTGTACACACCTTCACACACCTTCACGTACACACCTTCACACACCTGTACACACCTTCACACACCTGTACAAACCTTCACACACACACATGTACACACCTGTACACACCTGTACACACCTGTACACACCTTCACACACCTTCACACACCTGTACAAACCTTCACACACACACATGTACACACCTGTACACACATGTACACACCTTCACACACCTGTACAAACCTTCACACACCTGTACACACCTGTACACACCTTCACACACCTTCACACACCTGTACAAACCTTCACACACACACATGTACACACCTGTACACACATGTACACACCTTCACACACCTGTACAAACCTTCACACACCTTCACACACCTTCACACACCTTCACACACCTGTACACACCTCCACACACCTGTACACACCTCCACACACCTGTACACACCTGATGTTTCAGGGTACAGGAAAACCATAGAAATAAAATGTTTAAAATAAGAAGGAAACGAGATGAAACAACGTGTTGACTCGTCGTCTGTGAAACACGACTTCCTGTTTACCTGCAGGCTGGAGTGGCCCAAGGAACATTATTTCCCGCCCTTCGTCCTGACCTTCAGGGACGGCTGGGAGCCGCCGCTGCTGCCGACAGCCAATCAGCAGAGAGAACAGGAAACGCTGAGTCAGCATCAGAGAGAGACAGAAATGCTGAGTCATCAGAGAGAGACGCTGAGTCATCAGAGAGAGACAGAAACGATGAGTCATCAGAGAGAGACAGAAACGATGAGTCATCAGAGAGAGACGCTGAGTCATCAGAGAGAGACAGACATGCTGAGTCATCAGAGAGAGACAGAAACGCTGAGTCATCAGAGAGAGACGCTGAGTCATCAGAGAGAGACAGACATGCTGAGTCATCAGAGAGAGACGCTGAGTCATCAGAGAGAGACAGACATGCTGAGTCATCAGAGAGAGACAGAAACGCTGAGTCATCAGAGAGAGACGCTGAGTCATCAGAGAGAGACAGACATGCTGAGTCATCAGAGAGAGACGCTGAGTCATCAGAGAGAGACAGACATGCTGAGTCATCAGAGAGAGACAGAAACGCTGAGTCATCAGAGAGAGACGCTGAGTCATGAGGAGCTGAGGAACCGACTGGAGGTGAGAAACTGCTGAGTCATGATTTACCTGGGGAGGAAGGGGAGGGGCCTAAAGGAGAATAAAGAATTAATGTTAATCTCTCTCTCTGTGTGTGTCTGTGTGTCTCTATGTGTGTGTGTGTGTGTCTCTCTGTGTGTGTGTGTGTGTCTCTCTCCATGTGTGTGTGTGTGTCTCTCTCCCTCAGCAGTCGGCGGTGCAGCGTTTTCCGCCCGACGACCGGTATGCCTCTTCCTCCTCCTCCTCTTCCTCCTACAGACGTTTGCAGATCCTGGATCAGGACTCGGCCGTGGCGGCCATTAGAGACGCCGTGAGCCGCCGAGTCGACCGGTAACCGAGAGGGAGGTCACATGACCCGGAGGCCACATGACCCGGAGGCCACATGACCCGGGAGGTCACATGACCCGGAGGTCACATGACCCGGAGGCCACGTGGCGCCCTGGAGAACCTAGCCCAACGCTTCACTGAGCGATCTTTATTCGGCAATTAAATACTTAAATTCAGAACGTGTACACATTTATTCACTGCCACACACACACACACACACACACACACACACACACACACACACACACACACTCTCTCTCTCTTTCTGATAAACTTCTTTTCTATCTTTGTCTGATTTTCTCTCTGATTCTAAAACCTTTGACTGAACGTCTTCTTTCTGAATCTCTCGTTCTCTCAGTTCTCGCTCTGACGTTGGGACGTTTCTCCGGGGCTTTAGAATATCTTCCGTAGCCCCAAACCCCGCTCAGTTCAGTCGATAGTTGGACCTTCAAACGTAGTCTTTTGTTTGGAAGTTGTGTCGTCGTCGCCCTGCCTGTGATTCATCTTCTACTTCTCTGCACATGGTGTTTATGAATAATTACTTGAGTGATGGTTCTGACGTGTTTTCAGGAGTCTTGACGGCGACAGCAGCCTCACGCCGAAGCCGTTCGCCAAATCAAAATACGACTTTGTGGCGAGAAACAACACGGAGCTGTCGGTCCTAAAAGATGAGGTCGTGGAGGTACGTCTACTGAGCCTTTAACCCCTGAGTGCGGTCTGTCAGGCTGTTCTCTGTGTCTCTAACCCCTGAGTGCGGTCTGTCAGGCTGTTGTCTGTGTCTCTAACCCCTGAGTGCGGTCTGTCAGGCTGTTGTCTGTGTCTCAAACCCCTGAGTGCGGTCTGTCAGGCTGTTGTCTGTGTCTCAAACCCCTGAGTGCGGTCTGTCAGGCTGTTCTCTGTGTCTCTAACCCCTGAGTGCGGTCTGTCAGGCTGTTGTCTGTGTCTCAAACCCCTGAGTGAGGTCTGTCAGGCTGTTGTCTGTGTCTCAAACCCCTGAGTGCGGTCTGTCAGGTTGTTTCTAACCCCTGAGTGCGGTCTGTCAGGTTGTTTCTAACCCCTGAGTGCGGTCTGTCAGGTTGTTCTGTTTGTCTCTAGCCCCTGAGTGTGGTCTGTCAGGTTGTCTCTAACCCCTGAGTGTTGTCTGTCAGGTGCTGGATGACAGGAAGCAGTGGTGGAAGGTGCGTAACGGCGCTGGTTTGTCGGGCTACGTACCGAACAACATCCTGGAGATCACGAGAGCTGTGGATATCAGAGGAGAGCCCATCTACAGCCATACTATACAGGTAACACACACACACACACACACACATCATTTCCAAACTGATAACCCTCCTGTCATCCCTCCACTGTCTCATCTCCATCCGTGTGTTTTATTTTGAAAAGCTAATGATGCCAAAGAAGGAGTTTGAGTTGTTCAAGGTAACCGAGTTCCAGTGTGCCGTGTGTCCTTCCGTAGACGCAGCGCAAACACGGGCAGCGGTGGGAAGTCCTTTAACGCTTCCTCCACCTCTGCTCCTGTGTTGCTGCTTCTTCTTAAAGGGACAGTCCCTCATTGTAAGGGTCATCGTGCTAAGCTAGGCTAAACACATCTACAGTCTTAAAGCAAACATTATTATTGAGTGTCGGACTGTTCCTTTAAGGGTTTCATAGGAGTTTAGAGTAGTTCATTTGAACCCTTGTTTCACCATCTCATATCTCATGCTTTTATTTTGAAATTTCCAGCAATTACTGGGAGAGTTGAACGAGGTAAACAACAACAACACCTTCGACATGGCACCCCTTTACATACGTGTGTAGATATGGAGGGGTGACGCCTGTCCCCTCTCTCCTCAGAAGCAGACGTCCAGGAGCGACTTCCTGCCCAGCAAGCCTGCCCCTGCCCCCCCCCACTCCTCCCCCTCCGACGCCCCTCCCCCCAGCACCGGTTCGACTCCCGACCCCCCCGCTGCCCCCTCCGCCCGCCCAGCCGCCCGTCACCCCGCCGAGACAGCTCAGCGTCCAATGAGAACCAGGGACACGCCCCCGCCAGCCGTGAGTCAGAAACACGTCTTTAAATATCTATAAACGACTCAAAGTCAGTGTTCTAAGTGTGTGTGTGTGTGTGTGTGTGTGTGTGTGTGTGTGTGTGTGTGTGTGTGTAGGCAGGAGGTCCAACATGGAGGATGTTCAGGACGAGTTGATGCACAGACTGACGTTGGGTCGCAGCGCTCAGAAGAAGATGCAGGTCTCCTCCTCTTCATCACGAGGAGCAGCGATAACCTCCTCCTCCTCTTCATCGCGAGGAGGAGCAGCGATAACCTCCTCCTCCTCTTCATCGCGAGGAGGAGCAGCGATAACCTCCTCCTCCTCTTCATCGCGAGGAGCCGTAAACTCTTCCTGCAGCGTTGGATACGACTCGAGTCCAGAGAGCGTCAGAGAGTGGCTGCAGAGCAAGGGCTTCAGTCCTGTGTGAGTACTGTATACTTTATACATACTTTATATATAAAGTATGTATAAAGTATGTCAATCAAATCAAATCAGGTTTTATTTGTGAAGCCGTTTGAAAGCGGCGTCTGGTGGAGCCAATCACAATAAAAGACAATAACTTACAACAGATTAACCCCCAGGGTCCGGGCCGACCTCACGTGTGTATACATATATATATATACATATATATATACATATACATATATATAACTTATCAAATGTAAAGGCGCTGTTGAAGGTCACTCCAAGGTTCACGACAGAGGGGAGGCTGGAGGTCGGGGTCCAAACAGATGACCTCGGTCTTGCTCTCGTTGAGGGCGAGGACGTTTTGGCTCGGCCAGGCTGTGATCTCTGCTCAGCAGTCCTTCAGCTGCTGCAGTGAGCTGGCACTTTGATTGAGCGGCAGGTGGATCTGTACATCGTCAGCGTAACAGTGGAAGGGGATATTATGTTCTGTGAGAATTGAACCTAGGGGCAGTATGTACAATAGGAAAGGGATGGGGCCCAGGATAGAGCCTTGGGGAACCCCACAGGTAAGAGGGGAACCATGCAAGGGCAGAGCCTGTGATGCCTGCGGACTGTTCAACCCGTGACAACAGGATGCTGTGGTCCACAGTGTCGACGGCAGCTGTCGGGTCCAACAGCGCCGGGACAGCTGTCGGGTCCAACAGCGCCGGGACAGCTGTCGGGTCCAACAGCGCCGGGACAGCTGGGCTGCCGGGTCGGCGGCTCGGAGCAGATCCTTCAGAACTCTTCAAAGGGCTTCAGTGCTGAGCGACTGCAGCTGGACAGAGACTACTCGCTCATATACTTTATATATACTTTATACTTAAATACAGTCAGAGAGTGGCTGCAGAACAAGGGCTTCAGTCATGTGCGTGTACTTATATACACATATATATACTTCTCATGTATTACTTTATTTTCCTTATATTTATATACAGTTGAAATACACGTTATATACATTATGCACATGTATATACTTGAAATACACGTTATATACATATGCACATGTATACACTTGAAATACACGTTATATACATTATGCACATGTATAACTTGAAATACACGTTATATACATTATGCACATGTATATACTTGAAATACACGTTATATACATTATGCACATGTATATACTTGAAATACACGTTATATACATTATGCACATGTATATACTTGAAATACACGTTATATACATTATGCACATGTATATACTTGAAATACACGTTATATACATTATGCACATGTATATACTTGAAATACCGTTATATACATTATGCACATGTATACACTTTAAATACACGTTGTATACATGTATACACGTTAAGTACGCGTTGTACTGACGTCTCTGTGTCGTTGCAGCACCGTCACCAGTCTGGGCGTGCTGACGGGGGCTCAGCTGTTCTCTCTGAACAAAGAGGAGCTGAGGACGGTTTGTCCGGATGACGGAGCGAGGGTCTTCAGTCAGGTGACCGTGCAGAAGGCAGCGCTGGAGGTGAGACAGGAGGTCATGTGACACCTCACAGGAGGTCATGTGACACCTCACAGGCGGTCATGTGACACCTCACAGGAGGTCATGTGACACCTCACAGGAGGTCATGTGACACCTCACAGGAGGTCATGTGACACCTCACAGGAGGTCATGTGACACCTCACAGGAGGTCATGTGACACCTCACAGGCGGTCATGTGACACCTCACAGGAGGTCATGTGACACCTCACAGGAGGTCATGTGACACCTCACAGGAGGTCATGTGACACCTCACAGGAGGTCATGTGACACCTCACAGGAGGTCATGTGACACCTCAAACCGGTCACCTGTTGGCCTTTCGAGCATTTCGGTCGAGAAATCCAAAAAGACAGAAAACTATGAGCATTTTTTATTCTATAAAGTATTATTTATTTAGTTATTATATATGGATCATTTTTTTAAATGTAATTGAAACGATAACTGTACTGAATCTACTTCACGTCACACAAACATTCATTTCACAAATGTTTGGATTTTTCTTTATTCAGCGGTTTTTGCAAAGTGTTGAGAATTATTCTATAAACTCTAAAGCTTTGGAATCAATTATGCAAATTAGATTAACCCTTTAGATGTTCACCTCCAATGGAGTGAGAGTGAGAGTGTGAGTGTCTGTGTGTGTGTGTGTGAGAGAGAGAGAGTGGTGAGTGTGTGTGTGAGAGAGAGAGAGAGTGTGTGTGGTGTGTGTGTGTGTGTGTGTGAGAGAGAGAGAGAGAGTGAGAGTGTGTGTGTGAGAGAGAGAGTGTGTGTGGCGCGCGCGTGTGTGTGTGTGTGTGGTGTGTGGGGCTTGTGTGTGTGTGTGTGTGTGGAGTGTGTGTGCTGTGTGTGAGAGAGAGAGAGAGAGAGTGTGTGTGTGTCTGTGTGTGTGTGTGGAGAGAGAGATGTGAGTGTGTGTGGGGAGAGAGAGAGAGAGAGTGGGGGTGTGGTGTGTGTGGGTGAGGGAGAGTGGTGTGTGTGAGAGAGAGAGAGAGTGTGTGTGAGTGGTGTGTTTGTGTGTGAGAGAGAGAGAGTGGAGTGTGTGTGTGGAGAGAGAGAGAGTGTGTGTGTGTGTGTGTGTGAGAGAGAGAGAGAGAGAGAGTGGTGTGTGTGTGGTTGTGTGTGTGTGTGAGAGAGGAGAGAGAGAGTGTGTGGGGTGTGTGGTGTGTGTGTGTCTCTGCCTGCCCCCAAAGGCTGTTGCTGTTCATTTGCCCCTGCAGGTTTTCTTCTGACCCTGATCTTCTGAATCTCTCAGGTATCGTGTTACTACGCCATCGACGCCTCGTTCTGCCGCGACACCCCGAAGGAACAACACATTAGTGACATCACCACGTAACACTCACTCCTATTGGCTACGTGATAAGGGGGCGGGACATCTCTAAGCGGGCTGGGCTCTGGTTTCAGACAGAGGGTGAAAAGAGGCGTGTCCGTCA
>CM070492.1:27931066-27958566 GCA_036324585.1 Champsocephalus esox
CTCCCTACGTCTTCACTACTTCCTCCGTCCTTCCTCCCTACTTCCTCCATCCTTCCTCCCTACTTCCTCCCTACGTCTTCACTACTTCCTCCGTCCTTCCTCCCTACTTCCTCCCTACTTCTTCCCTACTTCCTCCCTACTTCCTCCATCCTTCCTCCCTACGTCTTCACTACTTCCTCCGTCCTTCCTCCTACTTCCTCCCTACTTCTTCCCTACTTCCTCATCCTTCCTCCCTACGTCTTCACTACTTCCTCCGTCCTTCCTCCCTACTTCCTCCCTACTTCTTCCCTACTTCCTTCCTACTTCTTCCTACTTCCTCCCTACGTCTTCACTACTTCCTCCGTCCTTCCTCCCTACTTCTTCCCTACTTCCTCCCTACTTCTTCCCTACTTCCTCCATACTTCTTCCTACTTACTTCATACATCTTCCCTACGTCCTCCGTCCTTCCTCCCTACGTCCTCCCTACTTCTTCCCTACTTCCTCCCTACTTCTTCCCTACTTCCTCCTACTTCTTCCCTACTTCCTTCGACTTCTTCCCTACTGTTTCCCTACGTCTTCCCTACTTCCTCCTACGTCTTCCCTACTTCCTCCCTACTTCTTCCCTACTTCCTCCGTCTGTCCTTCCTACTTCCTCCGTCCTTCTTCCCTACTTCCTCCGTCTGTCCTCCCTACTTCTTCCCTACTTCTTCCCTACTTCCTCGGTCCTTCTTCCCTACTTCCTCCCTACTTCCTCCGTCTGTCCTCCCTACTTCCTCCCTACTTCTTCCCTACTTCTTCCCTACTTCGTCCGTCCTTCTTCCCTACTTCCTCCGTCTGTCCTCCCTACTTCCTCCGTCCGTCTTCCCTACTTCTTCGGTCCTTCTTCCCTACTTCCTCCCTACTTCCTCCGTCTGTCCTCCCTACTTCCTCCCTACTTCTTCCCTACTTCTTCCCTACTTCCTCCGTCTGTCCTCCCTACTTCCTCCGTCCTTCTTCCCTACTTCCTCCCTACTCCCTCCGTCCTTCTCCCCTACATCCTACTTCTTCCCTACTTCTTCCGTCCTTCTTCCCTACTTCCTCCGTCTGTCCTCCCTACTTCCTCCGTCCTTCTTCCCTACTTCTTCGGTCCTTCTTCCCTACTTCCTCCCTACTTCTCCGTCTGTCCTCCCTACTTCTCCCTACTTCTTCCCTACTTCTTCCCTACTTCCTCCGTCCTTCTTCCCTACTTCTTCCCTACTTCCTCCGTCTGTCCTCCCTACTTCCTCCGTCCTTCTTCCCTACTTCCTCCCTACTCCCTCCGTCCTTCTCCCCTACATCCTACTTCTTCCCTACTTCCTCCTCTCTTCCTCTTCAGACGGCGGAAGACTACGCCCAGTTTCTGGAGATAATGCGGCGTCGTCAGGAACTCCTCAGCTCGTCTCCATAGGAAACGCGTATTTAAATGCGTATTTAAATGCGTATTTAAATGCGTATTTAAATGCGTATTTAAATGCGTATTTAACGCGTATTTAAACGCGTATTTAAACGCGTATTCAAACGCGTATTCAAAGGGGACATTCTGCCACGCTTTGCCTCAAGTCCGCTGAACTCTTCCGGGACTTGTCTGGCTCTGTGAAGTGAAACCCAGCTGCTCTCCCTCTCAGTATTACGGAGCCTCCGATTCCAACCACTCAAGAAAAACCCAGTTATTATTTATGAGTTTCCTGATTGGTTTAAATCCTCGACGTCCAGAGAAGCATCAGTTTCACGTCAACTCAACGTCAGCTGCTGACCCCTCGGCTTCCTGGGGGTCGCCTCGAGGCTCAAGGCGTGCGGCCCGTCAGACTTCAGAGGGGCTTCCTGGGGGTCGCCTCGAGGCTCAAGGCGTGCGGCCCAGCTCCCGTCAGACTTCAGAGGGGCTTCCTGGGGGTCGCCTCGAGGCTCAAGGCGTGCGGCCCAGCTCCTGTCAGACTTCAGAGGGGCTTCCTGGGGGTCGCCTCGAGGCTCAAGGCGTGCGGCCCAGCTCCCGTCAGACTTCAGAGGGGCTTCCTGGGGGTCGCCTCGAGGCTCAAGGCGTGCGGCCCAGCTCCCGTCAGACTTCAGAGGGGCTTCCTGGGGGTCGCCTCGAGGCTCAAGGCGTGCGGCCCAGCTCCCGTCAGACTTCAGAGGGGCTTCCTGGGGGTCGCCTCGAGGCTCAAGGCGTGCGGCCCAGCTCCTGTCAGACTTCAGAGGGGCTTCCTGGGGGTCGCCTCGAGGCTCAAGGCGTGCGGCCCAGCTCCTGTCAGACTTCAGAGGGGCTTCCTGGGGGTCGCCTCGAGGCTCAAGGCGTGCGGCCCAGCTCCCGTCAGACTTCAGAGGGGCTTCCTGGGGGTCGCCTCGAGGCTCAAGGCGTGCGGCCCAGCTCCCGTCAGACTTCAGAGGGGCTTCCTGGGGGTCGCCTCGAGGCTCAAGGCGTGCGGCCCAGCTCCCGTCAGACTTCAGAGGGGCTTCCTGGGGGTCGCCTCGAGGCTCAAGGCGTGCGGCCCAGCTCCTGTCAGACTTCAGAGGGGCTTCCTGGGGGTCGCCTCGAGGCTCAAGGCGTGCGGCCCAGCTCCCGTCAGACTTCAGAGGGGCTTCCTGGGGGTCGCCTCGAGGCTCAAGGCGTGCGGCCCAGCTCCCGTCAGACTTCAGAGGGGCTTCCTGGGGGTCGCCTCGAGGCTCAAGGCGTGCGGCCCAGCTCCTGTCAGACTTCAGAGGGGCTTCCTGGGGGTCGCCTCGAGGCTCAAGGCGTGCGGCCCAGCTCCCGTCAGACTTCAGAGGGGCTTCCTGGGGGTCGCCTCGAGGCTCAAGGCGTGCGGCCCAGCTCCCGTCAGACTTCAGAGGGGCTTCCTGGGGGTCGCCTCGAGGCTCAAGGCGTGCGGCCCAGCTCCTGTCAGACTTCACCGAGGGCCGGAGAGGCGCACGCTGCAGACTCGTGAAGCTCCTGATTGGTCAATGTAATGTTCCTCGTGTGATGTTCCCGTCGGCCATCAGCATCTCTGCACAGCAGATATTAAAGAGACGCTGACGGGGAGAGCGCGTTGAGATTCAGTTTTATATTCATGTAGGCGGAAATATCTGTCGAGGCTTTTTGTTAAAAATGTGTCCGAACACTGAAATGAATTTAAAACAATGTGTTAGACGTTCTCTCCCTCTCTCTCTCTCCCTCCTCTCTCTCTCCCTCCCTCTCTCTCTCTCTCTCTCTCTCTCTCTCTCTCTCTCTCTCTCTCTCTCTCTCCCTCTCTCTCTCTCTCTCTCTCCCTCTCTCCCTCCTCTCTCTCTCTCTCTCTCTCTCTCTCTCACTCTCTCTCTCTCCCTCTCCCTCCTCTCGCTCCCTCCCTCTCTCCCTCCCTCTCTCTCTCTCCCTCCCTCTCTCTCTCTCTCTCGCTCCCTCCCCCTCCCTCTCTCTCTCTCTTGCTCCCTCCCTCCTCTCTCTCTCTCTCCTCCCTCTCCTCTCGCTCGCTGTTTCCTCAGAGCAGCCGAGTGCTCAGTGCGACATGTTTGCATCTGAAAGGCTCTTAGTTTAACGCTTTCTCCTTTTTTTATTTTATTTAATTTTATTTAACAAATATTTGAGAACGTTCGATGAATGAACGTTCGATGAACTGAACGTTCGATGAAATGAACGTTCGATGAACTGAACGTTCGATGAATGAACGTTCGATGAAATGAACGTTCGATGAACTGAACGTTCGATGAACTGAACGTTCGATGAACTGAACGTTCGATGAAATGAACGTTCGATGAACTGAACGTTCGATGAAATGAACGTTCGATGAATGAACGTTCGATGAAATGAACGTTCGATGAACTGAACGTCGCCGACGTAAAGTTTGTTATTTTGATCATCACAATATCCTCTAGCTGGAGACGCTATCGAATGTTCTCGATGCACTCACTGTGACATCGCCTGATGTGTGCGAGGTGTGAAGTAACGGTAGCAGCTCAGCTGTGTAACCATGACAACACGTCTGAGTGTTAACGAACGCAGCGTAACGTTTGTATTTAGTGAAATGTTCTAGAAGCCAATCAGAAATAACTCACCACGGAATGTATGAATGTATGTGTTCAGTTGTCACGGTGCCTTTCCATATACCCCGCTCATCCTGCAATAAACCTTTATAAAAAGCATTTCGTGTTGTTCTTTAACCTTCAGATCGACGTCTGCTCGTATGGAGGGAAGGCAGTCGTGAAGTCAAATAGTGAAAAACGCCGTAGTTTAGAAATGTCGTAAAGGAACGTATTCCCAAAGTATTGGTAACATATATATCTAACAATATTCCACTTTTTAAGTATTTGTGTTCTACGGCGCGGCAGCTCGCGAGCCTCACGGAGACGCTTCCCCTTCACTGTGGAGACGTCTCGCTTTGCCGAACTGCATTGTGGTCCCGTCGCTCTGCGTCCGTCGCTCGCGCTGAAAGTCGAGATAAGTTCAACTTTTCAAGCGTCGACGGAAGCGCCAGCCAATCAAATCATATGCCAGCACAAGCTCTGGCCAATCAAACGTGTGCGTCCGGGGCGGGAGAACAGTGTGATTGGTTGTTGGGCGCACGCCAGACACGCCCACCGGCAAGCTTCAAGCACGCTGCCGTGCGGACGCACCGTTAATGTAGAACAGCTTCTGTAACTAAATCGTTTCCTAAATTGGGTCAATAATAATAATAATAATATAATATAATAATATGATGTTTAATACATCTAAAAGTCGTAGTATGTAGTAAACTAATGAATGTAGAACGTCTGTCGTAGAGCAGGGGGGTCAAACTCAATCTCATCGCGGCCACATCAGCGTTACGGCTGCACTCTAAGGGCCGGGTGTAACTTTAAGACGATATAAACATACATATATAAATATATCATATATATAAAATAATGTTTTATATGACATCACTGCCTCTGCTTTGGACATTTTGAAATACAAATCTAATTCTGAGAAAAAGGGATTCTATGAAAAAATGCATATTTTGAAGAAAAAAAGGTAATATTCCAGATGCATTGTGGGACATGTAGTTTATGGGCGACGTGCTTCTGTAGCATGTAACCGTATAATATACATATTATATTCTTTGCAAGCTTTTGTGGGGCCACGTGAAATGAAGTCGCGGGCCGAATGTGGCCCCCGGGCCTTGAGTTTGACACCCCTGTCGTAAAGAAGATATGAGAGGTCGTCCAGCACCGTACGATGTTTTACAACGTACTATTCTAGAAGTCCTACGTCAGGTCTTTATATTCAAAACTCAGAAAGTAAACCAGGACGAATGTGTCTGCAACATTTTATTTGTTCAACACACACACATTAAAACTTCGTGACGAGGATCGCCCTCAAACTTTAAGTGACACAATGCACGAGAATGGCACCAATGACGTACGTTTGACCGACACACACTAAGCACGAGAAAGAATCAGAGAAGAAGAAGAAGAAGAAGAGAAGCAGAAGAAGAAGAAGAAGAAGAAGAGTGTACGGCGCTGAGTCCGTTGCCGGAATCCAGACAGACGGGCGGCCGAAGAACGATTCTCCGTCTACGAACGTTTCTCAGTCCGTGAACGTTTCTCCGTCGACGAACGTTTCTCAGTCCATGAACGTTTCTCTGTCCACGAACGTTTCCACGAACGTTTCTCCGTCCACGAACATTTCTCAGTCCACGAACGTTTCTCCGTCCACGAACATTTCCACGAACGTTTCCACGAACGTTTCCACGAACTTTTCTCCGTCCTCCGAGAACTCCCGTCTCAGGTAAAGATGATTCACATACACAGCAACTTTTTAAAAAACATACCTCTAAAGCAACATTTCCACGAGAAGTACTTGTTGTCATGACGAGTAGAAACAGAGTAGTAGTAGTAGTTAGTATGTACAGTACATCGATATCTAACAGTGAGATGGAACTGCGGGTGTTTGACCCACAAGGCCACGACGACGCTGCATCGCGTTCACCAGAACACACACCGACATGTTAGTGGGTTATCCAATCGGATCAGTGCCTTCTAAAACCTGACATTCGGACCAAACCCGACACTCTTCCAATCCGATCAAAATGATGTAAACGGCTTTTATATTTAAATGTTATAGTTTGAGGCGCTCAATCTAATTAGATTAAATTCAGACGGTTTTGATAATTGTTGTTTGATATTAAATTGTAAGATAATGTTGACAGGAAATTACATTTGAAGTCCTCTGTCGGGACCAATCGCCTTCTGTTCGTGCAGGAAGTGACCTTTCAGTCTCGCTTCACCGTGAACTCGGTGGAAAGATGGAAACGACTTGTTAGGGACGGATGCTCCGGAAAATGTCTTGATACGTATTTCCTGTTCGGCCCGAGCCACAAACTTTATCGTTCAATTATGATTTCATGTTAACATTCAATGATTTTGTTACAACGTCCCAAAAATTGCACCAATTGATGTTTTATTTGTGTTTTCTTAACGTTTGGCTGCCAGGTTTTTGCATATTTTGGAAACAAAGAAACAAAAACACCAGATTTGGCAATTTGTACCTTTTTTTATGGAAACAGACAAAATGTAGAGTTACATGAAAACCACTTTTTCCATTTTAAAACGATAATATTATGTATAATTTTGTCTAAATTTCGAGTGCAAAATACAATATTTCTATTTGACCACATTACCGAATGTCAGTGATATGGATTAATTGAAATGGATTGATTTATTCCACTACGTGCCCAGAGCTTGAGGTTACATAATACAAAGCTGAGGGAAGAAGGAAGGACAGACGGAGGAAGTAGGGAAGAAGTAGGGAGGACAGACGGAGGAAGTAGGGAAGAAGTAGGGAGGAAGTAGGGAAGACGTAGGAAGGAAGTAGGGAAGACGTAGGGAAACAGTAGGGAAGAAGTAGGAAGGAAGAAGTATGGAGGAAGTAGGGAAGAAGTAGGGAGGAAGTAGGGAAGAAGTAGGGAGGACGTAGGGAGGAAGGACGGAGGATGTAGGGAAGATGTATGAAGGAAGTAGGGAAGAAGTAGGGAAGAAGTAGGGAGGAAATAGGGAAGAAGTAGGGAGGAAGTAGGGAGGAAGGACGGAGGAAGTAGGGAGGACAGACGGAGGAAGTAGGGAAGAAGTAGGGAGGACAGACGGAGGAAGTAGGAAAGAAGTAGGGAGGAAGTAGGGAAGACGTAGGAAGGAAGTAGGGAAGACGTAGGGAAACAGTAGGGAAGAAGTAGGAAGGAAGAAGTATGGAGGAAGTAGGGAAGAAGTAGGGAGGAAGTAGGGAAGAAGTAGGGAGGACGTAGGGAGGAAGGACGGAGGATGTAGGGAAGATGTATGAAGGAAGTAGGGAAGAAGTAGGGAAGAAGTAGGGAGGAAATAGGGAAGAAGTAGGGAGGAAGTAGGGAGGAAGGACGGAGGAAGTAGGGAGGACAGACGGAGGAAGTAGGGAAGAAGTAGGGAGGACAGACGGAGGAAGTAGGAAAGAAGTAGGGAGGAAGTAGGGAAGACGTAGGAAGGAAGTAGGGAAGACGTAGGGAAACAGTAGGGAAGAAGTAGGAAGGAAGAAGTATGGAGGAAGTAGGGAAGAAGTAGGGAGGAAGTAGGGAAGAAGTAGGGAGGACGTAGGGAGGAAGGACGGAGGATGTAGGGAAGATGTATGAAGGAAGTAGGGAAGAAGTATGGAGGAAGTAGGGAAGAAGTAGGGAGGAAATAGGGAAGAAGTAGGGAGGAAGTAGGGAGGAAGGACGGAGGAAGTAGGGAAGAAGTAGGGAGGACAGACGGAGGAAGTAGGGAAGAAGTAGGGAGGAAGTAGGGAAGACGTAGGAAGGAAGTAGGGAAGACGTAGGGAAACAGTAGGGAAGAAGTAGGAAGGAAGAAGTATGGAGGAAGTAGGGAAGAAGTAGGGAGGAAGTAGGGAAGAAGTAGGGAGGACGTAGGGAGGAAGGACGGAGGATGTAGGGAAGATGTATGAAGGAAGTAGGGAAGAAGTATGGAGGAAGTAGGGAAGAAGTAGGGAGGAAATAGGGAAGAAGTAGGGAGGAAGTAGGGAGGAAGGACGGAGGAAGTAGGAAAGAATTAGGGAGGAAGTAGGGAGGAAGGACGGAGGAAGTAGGAAAGAATTAGGGAGGACGTAGGGAGGAAGGACGGAGGACGTAGGGAAGATGTATGAAGGAAGTAGGGAAGAATACAATACAATATTTCCATTTGACCGAATATTCCAAATGTTCGTGATAGCGTTGAAATTTCTCGTATCCATTCCACTAATGTTCTTCTAAATTCATAGCAAATTTGAGCTAAATAAAAAATGTGGTGTTTTTCCAAAGACGCTGTAACAGAAGCAGAGACCGTACGATGTGTTGAACGTTATATACTTGAACTTTCTTGAATCACAGCGTGGACTAAGCTTTGTCTCGTGATAGTTGTTACTTCGAACGAGAAGATGCTGAGCGCCGAAGGCTCGGGCCGGCCTGCAGATATGTTTCTGTCATTCCCCGAATTCATGGACAGAATATTTCTGATATAATAACTGCTGGTCGGTTTTGGCAGCGCGACTGTCGGATCCCTCTGGTCTCCAAGCAGGACGTCCGGCGACTCTGAAGTCCTCCGTTACGAAGACATGGAAGATCTCCTCTTCCTTCTGTCCCAGTGAAAACACAAACTACAGCTCTACGACCAATCACAGGCTGTCACAGCTCTACGACCAATCACAGGCTGTATCAGCTCTACGACCAATCAGTCTGTCACAGCTCTACGACCAATCACAGCTCTACGACCAATCACAGGCTGTCACAGCTCTACGACCAATCACAGGCTGTCACAGCTCTACGACCAATCATAGTCTGTTACAGCTCTACGACCAATCACAGGCTGTCACAGCTCTACGACCAATCACAGTCTGTATCAGCTTTACGACCAATCACAGTCTGTATCAGCTCTACGACCAATCACAGGCTGTCACAAATCTACGACCAATCACAGGCTGTTACAGCTCTACGACCAATCACAGGCTGTCACAGCTCTACGACCAATCACAGTCTTTCACAGCTCTACGACCAATCACAGGCTGTCACAGCTCTACGACCAATCACAGTCTGTATCAGCTCTATGACCAATCACAGTCTGTTACAGCTCTACGACCAATCACAGTCTGTTACAGCTCTACGACCAATCACAGTCTGTTACAGCTCTACGACCAATCGCAGTCTGTATCAGCTTTACGACCAATCACAGTCTGTATCAGCTCTACGACCAATCACAGGCTGTCACAAATCTACGACCAATCACAGTCTTTCACAGCTCTACGACCAATCACAGGCTGTTACAGCTCTACGACCAATCACAGGCTGTTACAGCTCTACGACCAATCACAGTCTGTATCAGCTCTACGACCAATTACAGGCTGTCACAGCTCTACGACCAATCACAGGCTCTTACAACTCTACGACCAATCACAGTCTGTATCAGCTCTACGACCAATCACAGGCTGTCACAGCTCTACGACCAATCACAGGCTGTTACAACTCTACGACCAATCACAGTCTGTATCAGCTCTACGACCAATCACAGGGTGTCACAAATCTACGACCAATCACAGTCTTTCACAGCTCTACGACCAATCACAGGCTGTTACAGCTCTACGACCAATCACAGGCTGTTACAGCTCTACGACCAATCACAGTCTGTATCAGCTCTACGACCAATCACAGGCTGTCACAGCTCTACGACCAATCACAGGCTGTTACAACTCTACGACCAATCACAGTCTGTATCAGCTCTACGACCAATCACAGGCTGTCACAGCTCTACGACCAATCGCAGTCTGTAACCTCGACGCCCGACAGCGACGGGACGGCAGCATGAGGCGTTCCACGGAAAGTAGACCCTTCCCCTCCAGTGTTGTTGTGCCCTTTAGTTCTTGTGCAGACCCAGCAAACATTCAGACGTTTCACGGGGCGAGGAAAGTAGTCCCGTCGCTTTAAGGAGCTCAAAATCTGCAGCAGAAAGTCGTGATTCGGCTTCGCCTCGAACCAGCGTGAGAATGTTTTTAGTGCTTTAAACAAAAAACAGCAATCAATTAAAAAAAGCTTCAACGACATTTTGTGCAAAACATTCAGACATTTAACGGCGAGAGAAAATAGTCCGGGCGCAGCAAAAAACGCTTCTCGAAGATCTGCAGCAAAACGTTTCCAGAACACGTTGGGATGAGGCGACGCGTCGGACCGGGCGAAATGTTTTAGTGGTTTAATAACGTAAAAGAAACAGCTCGGACGTGGCCTCCTCTCCGCGGAACGGGTTCTCCGTGGTTCGGTCCTGGCGGGCAGTCTTTAATAATAACTCGTGTTTTAGAATAATCCACGTGTCGGCAGTTCGTAATCCGCCGCCGCCGCCGCCGCAGAAAAGCCAGGGAAGCTGCACGATGAAGCGGGCGGCGAACGCTGTCGACGGAAAACAGAAGGAGCGCGTTATGGACGAAGTTTGTTTTGCTGGTTGTTCTCCTGAGGTTAAAAAAACACGTCAAAATGAAAACCTGCTGACTCGGTTCCACCGACTCGTCTGGGTGTGACATCCAATCACAGCACGGCTCGCTGACCTCTGACCCCCGGCAGTGGTTTCTATTGGTCAGTCAGTGAAGGCTCCTTAAGGCAAAAGTCCATCCCGTGCTTTGAAACCAGTTCAAACCAAAACCTGGATTTTATTTTTTTTTGTCACGGTGTAGTTTTGTGATGATGAGGCGGGCGATGCCTGAAGCTCAGGAGGTGGGCGCGTTCGCAGCCTGCAAGACAAGAACCAGGGAGTCAGACACAGCAGGAACTGGGCAGCTTTTCATTCTAACAGGAAACATGCACTTTAGACTCATCTCTTCTATCTGTTGCTATGCACTTAGACTCATCTCGTTTCTATCTGTTGCTATGCACTTTAGACTCATCTCTTCTATCTGTTGCTATGCACTTTAGACTCATCTCTTCTATCTGTTGCTATGCACCTTAGACTCATCTCTTCTATCTGTTGCTATGCACCTTAGACTCATCTCTTCTATCTGTTGCTATGCACTTTAGACTCATCTCTTCTATCTGTTGCTATGCACTTTAGACTCATCTCTTCCATCTGTTGCTATGCACCTTAGACTCATCTCTTCTATCTGTTGCTATGCACTTTAGACTCATCTCTTCTATCTGTTGCTATGCACTTTAGACTCATCTCTTCTATCTGTTGCTATGCACTTTAGACTCATCTCGTTTATCTGTTGCTATGCACTTTAGACTCATCTCTTCTATCTGTTGCTATGCACCTTAGACTCATCTCTTCTATCTGTTGCTATGCACTTTAGACTCATCTCTTCTATCTGTTGCTATGCACTTTAGACTCATCTCGTTTATCTGTTGCTATGCACTTTAGACTCATCTCTTCTATCTGTTGCTATGCACTTTAGACTCATCTCTTCTATCTGTTGCTCTGCACTTTAGACTCATCTCTTCTATCTGTTGCTATGCACTTTAGACTCATCTCTTCTATCTGTTGCTATGCACTTTAGACTCATCTCGTTTATCTGTTGCTATGCACTTTAGACTCATCTCTTCTATCTGTTGCTATGCACTTTAGACTCATCTCGTTTATCTGTTGCTATGCACTTTAGACTCATCTCTTCTATCTGTTGCTATGCACTTTAGACTCATCTCGTTTATCTGTTGCTATGCACTTTAGACTCATCTCTTCTATCTGTTGCTATGCACTTTAGACTCATCTCTTCTATCTGTTGCTATGCACTTTAGACTCATCTCGTTTATCTGTTGCTATGCACTTTAGACTCATCTCTTCTATCTGTTGCTATGCACTTTAGACTCATCTCTTCTATCTGTTGCTATGCACTTTAGACTCATCTCTTCTATCTGTTGCTAAGCACTTTAGACTCATCTCTTCTATCTGTTGCTATGCACTTTAGACTCATCTCTTCTATCTGTTGCTATGCACCTTAGACTATCTCTTCTATCTGTTGCTATGCACTTTAGACTCATCTCTTCTATCTGTTGCTATGCACTTTAGACTCATCTCGTTTATCTGTTGCTATGCACTTTAGATTCATCTCGTTTATCTGTTGCTATGCACTTTAGACTCATCTCTTCTATCTGTTGCTAAGCACTTTAGACTCATCTCTTCTATCTGTTGCTATGCACTTTAGACTCATCTCTTCTATCTGTTGCTATGCACCTTAGACTAATCTCTTCTATCTGTTGCTATGCACTTTAGACTCATCTCTTCTATCTGTTGCTATGCACTTTAGACTCATCTCTTCTATCTGTTGCTATGCACTTTAGACTCATCTCTTCTATCTGTTGCTATGCACTTTAGACTCATCTCTTCTATCTGTTGCTATGCACTTTAGACTCATCTCGTTTATCTGTTGCTATGCACTTTAGACTCATCTCTTCTATCTGTTGCTATGCACTTTAGACTCATCTCGTTTATCTGTTGCTATGCACTTTAGACTCATCTCTTCTATCTGTTGCTATGCACTTTAGACTCATCTCTTCTATCTGTTGCTATGCACTTTAGACTCATCTCTTCTATCTGTTGCTATGCACTTTAGACTCATCTCGTTTATCTGTTGCTATGCACTTTAGACTCATCTCTTCTATCTGTTGCTATGCACTTTAGACTCATCTCTTCTATCTGTTGCTATGCACTTTAGACTCATCTCGTTTATCTGTTGCTATGCACTTTAGACTCATCTCTTCTATCTGTTGCTATGCACTTTAGACTCATCTCTTCTATCTGTTGCTATGCACTTTAGACTCATCTCTTCTATCTGTTGCTAAGCACTTTAGACTCATCTCTTCTATCTGTTGCTATGCACTTTAGACTCATCTCTTCTATCTGTTGCTATGCACCTTAGACTCATCTCTTCTATCTGTTGCTATGCACCTTAGACTCATCTCTTCTATCTGTTGCTATGCACTTTAGACTCATCTCGTTTATCTGTTGCTATGCACTTTAGACTAATCTCTTCTATCTGTTGCTATGCACTTTAGACTCATCTCGTTTATCTGTTGCTATGCACTTTAGACTCATCTCTTCTATCTGTTGCTATGCACTTTAGACTCATCTCTTCTATCTGTTGCTATGCACTTTAGACTCATCTCTTCTATCTGTTGCTATGCACTTTAGACTCATCTCTTCTATCTGTTGCTATGCACTTTTTATGACAAATAATGTCCAGAACTTCAAAAGAAATTAATGTGTGTCGAAAACTTCCGAACATTTCGACGATTTTCTCCATAAAGTCGTAGTTTAGGAGTTCGAAAATCTCCCAAATAAGTCAAAGTATAATAAACCCAACTTATGAAAGAAAGTCCTGTTATGGGATTCTGTGTCTGGCTCGAGTCTCCGTGCTGTGCGTTAGTGTTCGAGCTGCAGGTCTCTGATGATTGACAGCTCCTGAGTGAAGATGTGGGCGGGATCTAGCACATCAAGCAAGACCCGCGTTGTCACGGATGTTATGTTATGAGATGTTAACATGTCGTGTGTCCGTCTGTTCACTCTGTTCGATCACGGGACTCACGTTGAGGGTTCTCCGGGTTCTATGTCTTGCTGGCGTTCTCGTAGATCACGTCTGAGGTCAAGCTCTGCTGCTTCTTCTTCTGCCACATCAACAGCACACACTGATGGATGAACACATACTGCTCCTGCACACACACACACACACACACACACACACACACACACACACACACACACACACACACACACACACACATTTTACTGCTTATTTAACTATTTTATGACTTTTTACAATAAATACAACACTGACTATCTTTTGCTTTTCTACCAAACCCGCATTAACCCTTTGCATCCTGACCTAACCCCACATTAACCCTTTGAGTCCTGACCTAACCCCACATTAACCCTTTGAATCCTGACCTAACCCCACATTAACCCTTTGAGTCCTGACCAAGCCCCACATTAACCCTTTGAATCCTGACCTAACCCCACATTAACTCTTTGAGTCCTGACCTAACCCCACATTAACCCTTTGAGTCCTGACCTAACCCCTCATTAACCCTTTGAGTCCTGACCAAGCCCCACATTAACCCTTTGAATCCTGACCTAACCCCACATTAACCCTTTGAATCCTGACCTAACCCCACATTAACCCTTTGAATCCTGACCTAACCCCACATTAACCCTTTGAGTCCTGACCTAACCCCACATTAACCCTTTGAATCCTGACCTAACCCCACATTAACCCTTTGAATCCTGACCTAACCCCACATTAACCCTTTGAGTCCTGACCTAACCCCACATTAACCCTTTGAATCCTGACCTAACCCCACATTAACCCTTTGAGTCCTGACCTAACCCCACATTAACCCTTTGAATCCTGACCTAACCCCACATTAACCCTTTGAATCCTGACCTAACCCCACATTAACCCTTTGATCCTGACCTAACCCCACATTAACCCTTTGAGTCCTGACCTAACCCCACATTAACCCTTTGAATCCTGACCTAACCCCACATTAACCCTTTGAGTCCTGACCTAACCCCACATTAACCCTTGAGTCCTGACCTAACCCCACATTAACCCTTTGAGTCCTGACCTAACCCCGCATTAACCCTTTGAGTCCTGACCTAACCCCACATTAACCCTTTGAGTCCTGACCTAACCCCGCATTAACCCTTTGAGTCCTGACCAAACCCCACATTAACCCTTTGAATCCTGACCTAACCCCGCATTAACCCTTTGAGTCCTGACCAAACCCCACATTAACCCTTTGAGTCCTGACCTAACCCCACATTAACCCTTTGAGTCCTGACCAAACCCCACATTAACCCTTTGAGTCCTGACCAAACCCCACATTAACCCTTTGAATCCTGACCAAACCCCACATTAACCCTTTGAATCCTGACCTAACCCCACATTAACCCTTTGAATCCTGACCTAACCCCATATTAACCCTTTGAATCCTGACCAATCCCCGCATTAACCCTTTGAGTCCTGACCAAACCCCACATTAACCCTTTGAATCCTGACCTAACCCCACATTAACCCTTTGAATCCTGACCTAACCCCACATTAACCCTTTGAGTCCTGACCAAGCCCCACATTAACCCTTTGAATCCTGACCTAACCCCACATTAACCCTTTGCATCCAGACCAACCCCCGCATTAACCCTTTGAATCCTGACCTAACCCCACATTAACCCTTTGCATCCTGACCAAACCCCACATTAACCCTTTGAATCCTGACCTAACCCCACATTAACCCTTTGAATCCTGACCAAACCCCACATTAACCCTTTGAATCCTGACCAAACCCCACATTAACCCTTTGAATCCTGACCTAACCCCAAATTAACCCTTTGAATCCTGACCTAACCCCACATTAACCCTTTGCATCCAGACCAACCCCCGCATTAACCCTTTGAATCCTGATCTAACCCCACATTAACCCTTTGAATCCTGACCTAACCCCACATTAACCCTTTGAATCCTGACCTAACCCCACATTAACCCTTTGAATCCTGACCTAACCCCACATTAACCCTTTGAATCCTGACCTAACCCCGCATTAACCCTTTGAATCCTGACCTAACCCCGCATTAACCCTTTGAGTCCTGACCAAACCCCTCATTAACCCTTTGAGTCCTGACCAACCCCCGCATTAACCCTTTGAGTCCTGACCAACCCCCGCATTAAGCCTTTGAATCCTGACCTAACCCCACATTAACCCTTTGAATCCTGACCTAACCCTACATTAACCCTTTGCATCCAGACCAACCCCTGCATTAACCCTTTGAATCCTGACCTAACCCCACATTAACCCTTTGAATCCTGACCTAACCCCACATTAACCCTTTGAATCCTGACCTAACCCCACATTAACCCTTTGAATCCTGACCTAACCCCACATTAACCCTTTGCATCCAGACCAACCCCCGCATTAACCCTTTGAATCCTGACCTAACCCCACATTAACCCTTTGAATCCTGATCAAACCCCACATTAACCCTTTGAATCCTGACCAAACCCCACATTAACCCTTTGAATCCTGACCAAACCCCACATTAACCCTTTGAATCCTGACCAACCCCCGCATTAACCCTTTGAATCCTGACCTAACCCCACATTAACCCTTTGAATCCTGACCTAACCCCACATTAACCCTTTGAATCCTGACCTAACCCCACATTAACCCTTTGAATCCTGACCTAACCCCGCATTAACCCTTTGCATCCTGACCTAACCCCACATTAACCCTTTGCATCCAGACCAACCCCCGCATTAACCCTTTGAATCCTGACCAACCCCCGCATTAACCCTTTGAATCCTGACCTAACCCCACATTAACCCTTTGAATCCTGACCTAACCCCACATTAACCCTTTGAATCCTGACCTAACCCCAAATTAACCCTTTGCATCCTGATCTAACCCCACATTAACCCTTTGCATCCAGACCAACCCCCGCATTAACCCTTTGAATCATGACCAACCCCCGCATTAACCCTTTGAATCCTGACCTAACCCCACATTAACCCTTTGAATCCTGACCTAACCCCACATTAACCCTTTGAATCCTGACCAAACCCCACATTAACCCTTTGAATCCTGACCAAACCCCACATTAACCCTTTGAATCCTGACCAAACCCCGCATTAACCCTTTGAATCCTGCTCAAACCCCGCATTAACCCTTTGAATCCTGACCTAACCCCACATTAACCCTTTGAATCCTGACCTAACCCCACATTAACCCTTTGAATCCTGACCTAACCCCAAATTAACCCTTTGCATCCTGACCTAACCCCACATTAACCCTTTGCATCCAGACCAACCCCCGCATTAACCCTTTGAATCCTGACCAACCCCCGCATTAACCCTTTGAATCCTGACCTAACCCCACATTAACCCTTTGAATCCTGACCTAACCCCACATTAACCCTTTGAATCCTGACCTAACCCCAAATTAACCCTTTGCATCCTGACCTAACCCCACATTAACCCTTTGCATCCAGACCAACCCCCGCATTAACCCTTTGAATCCTGACCAACCCCCGCATTAACCCTTTGAATCCTGACCTAACCCCACATTAACCCTTTGAATCCTGACCTAACCCCACATTAACCCTTTGAATCCTGACCAAACCCCACATTAACCCTTTGAATCCTGACCAAACCCCGCATTAACCCTTTGAATCCTGACCAAACCCCGCATTAACCCTTTGAATCCTGACCAATCCCCACATTAACCCTTTGAATCCTGCTCAAACCCCGCATTAACCCTTTGAATCCTGACCTAACCCCACATTAACCCTTTGAATCCTGATCTAACCCCACATTAACCCTTTGAATCCTGATCAAACTCCCAGATCAACCATTTGAGTCCTGACCTAACCCCACATTAACCCTTTGAGTCCTGACCAAACCCCACATTAACCCTTTGAATCCTGACCAAACCCCGCATTAACCCTTTGAATCCTGACCTAACCCCACATTAAACCCTTTGAATCCTGATCAAACTCCCAGATTAACCATTTGAGTCCTGACCAAACCCCACATTAACCCTTTGAATCCTGACCAAACCCCGCATTAACCCTTTGAATCCTGACCTAACCCCACATTAACCCTTTGAATCCTGACCTAACCCCACATTAACCCTTTGAATCCTGACCAAACCCCACATTAACCCTTTGAATCCTGACCTAACCCCACATTAACCCTTTGAATCCTGACCTAACCCCACATTAACCCTTTGAGTCCTGACCTAACCCCACATTAACCCTTTGCTCCTGCTCCAGGTGTCTTTCCTCCATGTTTACCTCGGTCTGCACCATGGACAGCCGGTGCGACCTCATCTCAGAGACCAAACCCAGGATGTCAGTGAACTCGTGCTCTCTGATGTGCTGCATCAGGCGGTCCAGAGCCATGAAGGTGCCGGTGCGGCCCACCCCCGCACTGCAACACAGCATTAAAACACATAAAGCTCAGTGAATAACAAAGATTACCAACGCAGAGCAGAGCAGAAGTTCAGGCTCTTATTCTACCACGCAGAGACACATGGAAAAGAAACCTCCAGGAGGTACCGTCAGTAACCGTCAGTAACCGTCAGTGGAGATAGTAACCTGCAGTGCACGGTGACGGGCGTCTTGCTCCTCCCGGCCTGCTGCCGCACGATGCTCACAAACTGCAGGATGCTCTCGATGGCGTTCACCGTCGGCACGCCGTGATCCGGCCACGATGTGTAGTTCAGGTGCAGGACGTCCTGGGACTCGTCCGCCTGGGGGAGAGTTAGTGTCAACAAGTATTGAAAAAAATACACCTTACTAAAAAAAAAGAAAATCTAAAAAAGAATATAAAGATTGTTTGATATAATATTTAAAAACTGAAATCATGGCAAAGCTTTAACAACAAGTAATAAATAAAAGTAGTCACGAAATAAACCCTTTATCTGATGTTTCCTGTAGGATTCAGACGGGGGGTGGCGCCCCCTGCAGGCCGCTTTAACTCTGTGCTGCGAATATCTCAGTAATACACAGCACAAGGTACCCCCCCCCTGGTATCCCCCCCCAGGTATACAGGTATCCCCCCCCCAGGTGACTCACGTATCCCCCCCCCCAGGTATCCCCCCCCCCAGGTATCCCCCCCCAGGTACTGTAAGGAAATATTTGTATGTATTCATGAAAACTGTGAGCTGGTTTTTGGGCCTGCTGACATGTGCTTTTTGAGGACAAAGGAAGAGGGGGAAGGTGATGAGTTTACATACAGTCAACTCAGATCCCTGAGAATGTTTTTCTGGGTTAAACCATCGGTAGGGTTAAAGGGGGAGGGACATTTTAATGAGGTGCATCCTGTAGGCCTTCCCAACACCTGTGGCTTTCAAAGCTGCCCGCGCTAATTCCCTGTGAGACAGCGTGTTAGTATCTCCCAAATGAAACTCCACCCCTGTTGGCACTAAAGGCTATCCAGCCTTTTGCTCTCTCTCTCTTCTCGCGTCGCTCGGACTGGAAGGTTCTGGCGGCCTGTGGGCAGGAGCCAGGAGTGGGCCTACTCCTGACATTATGCATATGATATAATATGGTTTGGTATGGTAATGTATTGATTGTATTGCATTGTATATTACCATTAAATAGATTATTGTTAAACGGTTACTTGTATGCTCTGGACTCCCTCCTGTAAGATATCAGCTTGTTTAGGGACGCGCGGAGATTTGAAAAAGCGGACAAGTTCTCCACAAAATCTCCCAACAGTACCCCCCCCAGGTGACTCACGTATCCCCCCCCAGGTATCCCCCCCCAGGTATCCCCCCCCCAGGTATCCCCCCCCAGGTATCCCCCCCCCAGGTGACTCACGTATCCCCCCCCAGGTATCCCCCCCCAGGTACCCCCCCCCAGGTATCCCCCCCCAGGTGACTCACGTATCCCAGTCTGAACTTCCTGACGATCCACTCCGGAGCCTCGCTCTCCGACAGCAGCTCCACGCTGATCTCTCCGTACAGAACCGGCTCGTCTGAGAACGGCCAGTAGTGGTCGCACTTCACCTGGGACACACACACACACACACACCTGGATTACACACACCTGAGACACACACCTGGATTACACACACCTGAGACACACACCTGGATTACACACACCTGGATTACACACACCTGGGACACACACCTGGATTACACACACACACCTGTATACACACACATGAGACACACACACCGGTAGTACACACACACACGCACACCTGGATGACCCACACACCTGTATACACACACATGTATACACACACCTGGATATACACACACACACGCACACCTGGATTACACACACCTGAGACATGCAGCTGAGGTAAAGTATATATAAAGTACCTGACAGGTGTACTCAGTACTGTGCAGTACTGAGTACACACCCTCTGTCTCTCGCTGCACTGCGTCAGTGTATGTAGTACAGGTGTATATAAGTACTCGGTAGTACTCGGTAGTACTCACCCTGCGTCTCTCGCTGCACTGCGTCAGCATCACGATCACGCAGCTCTTCTCCTGGAGGATCATCTTCCAGAAATCATTCCTGGTCTCCGGGAGCGGGCCCTGCGTCGCGATGTACTCCTGGGGGGCCTTATAGCCCTGTGTACAAATACACACATATAAATACTCTCATACTCCTGGGGGGCCTTATAGCCCTGTGTACAAATACACACATATAAATACTCTCATACTCCTGGGGGGCCTTATAGCCCTGTGTACAAATACACATATAAATACTCTCATACTCCTGGGGGGCCGTATAGCCCTGTGTACAAATACACACATATAAATACTCTCATACTCCTGGGGGCCGTATAGCCCTGTGTACAAATACACACATATAAATACTCTCATACTCCTGGGGGCCGTATAGCCCTGTGTACAAATACACACACATAAATACTCTCATACTCCTGGGGGGCCTTATAGCCCTGTGTACAAATACACACATATAAATACTCTCATACTCCTGGGGGGCCTTATAGCCCTGTGTACAAATACACACACATAAATACTCTCATACTCCTGGGGGGCCTTATAGCCCTGTGTACAAATACACACATATAAATACTCTCATACTCCTGGGGGGCCTTATAGCCCTGTGTACAAATACACACACATAAATACTCTCATACTCCTGGGGGGCCTTATAGCCCTGTGTACAAATACACACATATAAATACTCTCATACTCCTGGGGGGCCTTATAGCCCTGTGTACAAATACACACATATAAATACTCTCATACTCCTGGGGGGCCTTATAGCCCTGTGTACAAATACACACATATAAATACTCTCATACTCCTGGGGGCCTTATAGCCCTGTGTACAAATACACACATATATATATAACATTATTTAATAATACTAATGATAGTGAGTGAGGCACTGACGGGGATGTAGTTGGCGTTGATGTAGTCCGAGCCCTCGTCGCGCTGCAGAGAGAGCAGCTGCACCCGGCTGAAGTCGTCTGCGGAGAACATCAGAAATATTAAGATCTGTTTCAACGATCAACAACTACATTCAATCTTTACAGGGACCCTAGGGGTGCTGCAGGGCCCCTGGGGGTGCTGCAGGGCCCCCTGGGGGTGCTACAGGGCCCCCTGGGGGTGCTGCAGGGACCCTAGGGGTGCTGCAGGGACCCCACACTGTGTGCGGAACCCTAACCTGTCAGAAAGGTTTGGAACCAGAGACCTGAGGCCTGTGCTACAACTCAGTGAAAGCACCGCCTGCTGACCAATCAGAGCTCAGCGTGCGGAGTTCAAAGCGATCAAGTCATATCACAGGAGAAAGGAAATACAGAAAAGCTGCAGGAAAGACGGCCGGCGAAAATCAGCGACTGCGTGAACATGAATAGAATAGTCTGGTTTTCGTCCCCACCACAGCACAGAAACGGCCCTCATCAAAGTCCTCAATGACCTCCTCACCTCTGCTGACACCGGTTCCCTCAACATCCTTATCCCTCCTCGACCTGAGTGCAGCCTTCGATACCGTGAGCCACACCATCCTGCTTACCCGACTCCAGGACATCGGTATCGAAGGTACTGCACTCAGGTGGCTCCAGTCCTACCCCTCCGACAGATCCCACTTCATCTCCCTCAACAACCACTCCTCTGCCACAGCTTCAGTCACCCAAGGTGTTCCCCAAGGTTCAGTACTCGGCCCCCTCCTCTTCATCATCTACATCCTCCCCCTTGGTCAGATTCTCCGCTAATACAACCTGGACTCCAACATATCAGGTTAGGTTGAACCGGCTTCGTAGGACACAGGCCTCAGGACTACTTTAAATAAAGAACAAGGTCTCGTACACGGCAGGATGTTCGTGTATCGGTTCTTCGGACGGTTCACGGGCAGATCAGCTGCATCGTGGGAGAGGTCCAGACCCACACTCTTCAGCTCCTGGAGAGCAGAGGACACGAGGAGCATGAGGAACAATCAAATGAATACAATCAAATAAATAAAAATAAATAAATAAAATAAATTAATTAATTAAATTAAATAAATAAATTAAAAATAAATTAAATAAAATAAAATAAATAAATAAAATTTAAATAATAAACTAAATGAATGAATGAGTTGAGGAGGTGAGCCGTACCTCAAACTGCAGGGAGAACTTGTACGCAGAGTCTTTGCTCATCTCTCTGAAGTACGCCTCAAAGTCGTCCAGCTGCACCGGGCTGAGAGCGGAGACAACGAGAGTCAGGAGGACACATCCCAACAACAACAACAACAACAACAACAACAACAACAACAACACGATGATGATGATATTAATTTAGAAATAGTATTAATTTCATCCTTTAAATCTTCTCTGAGGAGCTGCTTCATCAGACACACCTCACACACACACACCTCATAGACACACAGACCTCACACACACCTCACACACACACCTCACACACACACATCTCACACACACACACCTCACACACACACACCTCACACATACACACCTCACACACACACAGATACACACACAGACAGACACACACACACACACACCTCACAGACACACACACGAAGAGGAGGAGGAGGAGGAGGAGGAGGAGGAGGAGGAGGAGGAGGAGGAGGCGGAGGATGAAGAAGAAGCGTTAGATGTTACCTGGTTAGTTTCCGCTTCTTTAGAGCCGTCTTGCTCCTAAAAAAATACAAAGGTTATAAAAATCCTCACGATGAGAAACGGAGAGAATAAAGAATATAATAAATACAGATATAATAAATACAGAATATAATAAATACAGAATGTAATAAATAAAGATATAATAAATACAGAATATAATAAATACAGAATATAATAAATACAGAATATAATAAATACAGAATATAATAAATACAGAATGTAATAAATACAGAATATAATAAATACAGATATAATAAATACAGAGCGCCTGAGGCAGGAGGGTTAGACCGATGGAGGTATTGTGTTTGTGCTTTCAAATATAAGATAAGATGTTGTTTAAACTTTATTAAAATAAGTAAATAAATGTCTAAAAAAAAATACTAATATAACATTTTGGGTGCTTTTTCAAACATTTATAAATGTATGTTTCGTTGTCTTCGCTGCACGAAACGCGCCCATCGGTCGAACCCTTTGAAAGAGCTGACCCTGTGACAGAGAACGAAGATCATGCTCGTGTAACATGCAAACCTCTCGATCTGTCTTTAAAGATTGAAAGAGTGGTTTCATAACGACGAGGCGTGTCAGGGCCATTGCTGTCGGGCAGATTAGAGGAAGGGTCCGCATCCTGGGAAATATCCACATTTTGAAAAGGAAAAAAAGGGTTTTCCGAGTTCTGACTTTTTTCAGAAAAATCTCAAATTAAAAAAATTGAAAGTCTGAATTCTGACTTGAATCTCCGTGTCCCTAATCCTCTTCCGTGCTTCCATCGGCTTTGCTTTACTTTCATGGAAATATCTTTTTTAATCTTTTTTTACTTTAAATTCAACTTTAATCTGGAAATTCAGATTTGTACATCCCTTTTATGGCGCCATGTTTATCTATTCATTTGTACCTACAATGGCCCGAGTACACCGTCACATGTCAACGACAGAATATACAGAATAATCAGCCAATCAGAGCTCAGAGAAATCTTTAGTTTAAAAACAAACAAGAAGAGAAAGACTGACCGCATGCAGAGCGTAGTTAGCATCACAGTTAGCATCACAGTTAGCACCACAGTTAGCACCACAGTTAGCATCACAGTTAGCACCACAGTTAGCATCACAGTTAGCATCACAGTTAGCATCACAGTTAGCATCACAGTTAGCACCACAGTTAGCATCACAGTTAGCATCACAGTTAGCACCACAGTTAGCATCACAGTTAGCACCACAGTTAGCATCACAGTTAGCACCACAGTTAGCATCACAGTTAGCATCACAGTTAGCACCACAGTTAGCATCACAGTTAGCTTTAACAGTTAGCATCACAGTTAGCACCACAGTTAGCATCACAGTTAGCTTTAACAGTTAGCATCACAGTTAGCACCACAGTTAGCATCACAGTTAGCTTTAACAGTTAGCATCACAGTTGGCCTCACAGTAAGCATCAACAGTTAGCATCACAGTTAGCACCACAGTTAGCATCACAGTTAGCACCACAGTTAGCATCACAGTTAGCATCGTGCTACGTCCACAGGTTATATTTGTGAGACCACAGACACAGCATCGCAGGACAAAGTCCAACATCTGCTGACTTCCTGTTTCCCCTCAATCAAACTGGACTTTAAAGAAGACATTTTTAAATTTGAAAATAAGAGTCGGTGGTTTCCTGTGATTGGTTCTTCAATAATTTAGTAATAATTTACTTAATAATAATAAAACTCAATGTACTTCTCTGGGATTCGATATTTGTTCTGTGATTTTCTTTTCAGATTTGTACCCCCGTCTGAAGTCTGCAAGTTGTGATGTATTTTCTTCTACGTTCATGACTTTCTTCTTGTCAAGAGGTGATATATATTCTTAAATATGTTTCATAGAAATCATGTTTTCTGTGTTTTACAAAATATATGTTTCTGATAAAAATGTACGTTTTGAATCCCGGAGAACATTTTCAGTTTTTCTTTATTTATACATGGTTTTGTTTTAGTATAAAAAATGATAAATTCCCTTTCCCCACTTCTTTGTGAAACTTGCGTTTGGTGTCCCTGGGATTAGGTGACATCACAAACGATGAGCTCGTACGCGTCTCCAGAGAGTGAAACAGTGACTCTGAGGATACTGTGACCTGTGGCTTCAGGTGATTACTTACCAAGGGTTAATATAAAAAGCCAACAGATAGTCAGTCCAAAGGCAGGAGGGCAGGAGGGTAAGGAAGGCAAAGAGGCTTCTTCGCCTGAAGGGGGGGAAACAAAACGATAAACAAATGAACCAGCAGGGGGCGACAGGGGGCAGAACATTAGTGAAGCTTTAGTTATCATGCAGAGACCTCAGAGTCCCTCACAACAGGGGGTCTGTCCCCAGAGTCAATGGGCCCACTGTCTCCTTTCAGCAACCACTCCCACAATGCAACACCCAGCACAGTCACCCTGACGGCTCGTTAACCTCGTGAGCTCGTTAGCAGGAATAATGACTCCTCTCTGGGTTCTACTTTCATTGGATGCAGAACATGTGACATCAGACGAGTGCCTGTAAGAACTGATCACGCAGTGTGCAATATACATAAAGCTCGTGTTGAAATGTGTAATAAAGATAAACATTTAGAAAAATATCACAATTCTGAGATATTCTGTAAAAATTAAGAATTCGGAAATGTTCAAAATAAAGTCTGAATTTTGAGAATTTCAAAATAAAGTCTGAATTTTGAGAATTTCAAAATAAAATCTGAATTTTGAGAATTTCAAAATAAAGTCTGAATTTTGAGAATTTCAAAATAAAGTCTGAATTTTGAGAATTTCAAAATAAAGTCTGAATTTTGAGAATTTCAAAATAAAGTCTGAATTTTTTGAGAATTTCAAAATAAAGTCTGAATTTTGAGAATTTCAAAATAAAGTCTGAATTTTTGGAAAAATTGAAAACGTCATCTATCTAGTACATTTACTCAAGTATTGTACTTAAGTACTTGGTTGACAAATGTGTACTTTACTTGAGTATTTCAGTTTAAAGCTACTTTATATTTCTACCCACAGTCAGAGGCAGATATCGTACTTCTTACTCTACGTTTATAAAAACCCATTTCAACCTACAGCGTAAACACTAAACACCAGTGGCGAACCGTCAGGGCCTTCAAGGTGTTCAGAGAACGGGAGCACTCAGATAAAACAAACAAAACATCGATTTAATGATATAAATAAATGAATAAATGAATAAATGAGAACGGTATCCGTGTTGTTGATCTGTAATATTAGTGTTGCGTTGATTTGTTTGTCCTTCTCGGACCATGCTACGCATTGCAGATCAACCAATCAGATCGCGTTCTGGGTCTCTGGGTAGAATGTCCTTCACCAGGTATTCTGCATCCTTGATCGAAGGCCCTGGCCGTTGCACCGAATGAGAGCGCACGTTTGGACTGACAGCTTGGTCAGCCAATCAGATATTGACTTGTAGCCAATGGGCGTGTCTTCCAGAGTTCCCCTCGGTTCCAGGTCCTCTAGAAGGTCCTCTAGAAGGTCCTCTAGAAGGTGCTCTAGGAGGTCCTCTAGAAGGTCCTCTAGAAGGTCCTCTAGAAGGTGCTCTAGAAGGTGCTCTAGAAGGTCCTCTAGAAGGTCCTCTAGAAGGTCCTCTAGAAGGTGCTCTAGAAGGTCCTCTAGAAGGTGCTCTAGAAGGGGCTCTAGAAGGTCCTCTAGAAGGTGCTCTAGAAGGTCCTCTAGAAGGTGCTCGAGAAGGTGCTCTAGAAGGTGCTCTAGAAGGTGCTCTAGAAGGTGCTCTAGAGGCCCGCTAGCTAACTGGCTCGAGGCAGAGGAGCTTGATGAATGCGACGAAGCAATTCATGCCGTTTTATTGCTTTTAACGTTGATTATAAGTTGACATTACAATGCCGCAGGGTGTCTACAGAAGGTCCAGCTGTGATAGACACGGTTCGCCACTGGTAACCACTACAGCGTCACATCAACACACTCGCCGGTCAAACACAGCAACAGGAAGCTGAGGGTCACCTGACCGTCTTTCAGACCTTACATTAATCACTCCTTAAATCGCTTTATCCTCGTCCTGCAAACACAGTTATTTACTGTCCTCCGAAAGAACAGCATGTGTTTGATCTGAGAGAAAGGAGATCCGGAGTATTTCACAGAAACAAAGAGTGTAATCCCTAATCTGATAATCTGGCTCTGAAGGAAGTTTGATCTCTGAAGCTCTCAGGACTTCTACCCTCTGTAGCTTCAGGGTTTAGGTAACCCTAACCCATACACTGAGGCCCTCTCTCAGTCCCCCTGTCCAGAGATACACCATACACTGAGGCCCTCTCTCAGTCCGCCTGTCCAGAGATACACCATACACTGAGGCCCTCTCTCAGTCCGCCTGTCCAGGGATACACCATACACTGAGGCCCTCTCTCAGTCCGCCTGTCCAGAGATACACCATACACTGAGGCCCTCTCTCAGTCCGCCTGTCCAGAGATACACCATACACTGAGGCCCTCTCTCAGTCCCCCCTGTCCAGAGATACACCATACACTGAGGCCCTCTCTCAGTCCCCCTGTCCAGAGATACATCATACACTGAGGCCCTCTCTCAGTCCGCCTGTCCAGGGATACACCATACACTGAGGCCCTCTCTCAGTCGCTCAGAGATAAAGACCTGATTTCAAACGGAGGGCGATCCTACCAGTTATACGGCAGCTTCCCGTCTCGCTCAAACGAAGCGAAGTTAACGAACGTCTCGGCACCGCAGTCTCTGAAACACAAACAACAACACATCGTAAACACAAACAACCACACATCGTAAACACAAACAACAACACATCGTAAACACAAACAACAACACCTCGTAAACACAAACAACAACACATCGTAAACACAAACAACAACACATCGTAAACACAAACAACAACACAGCATAAACACAAACAACAACACAGCATAAACACAAACAACAACACAGCTTAAACACAAACAACACATCGTAAACACAAACA
>CM070492.1:27966066-28028566 GCA_036324585.1 Champsocephalus esox
TACAGTGTGTGTATACCTGGGTACAGTGTGTGTGTACCTGGGTACAGTGTGTGTATACCTGGGTACAGTGTGTGTGTTTACCTGGATACAGTGTGTGTTTACCTGGGTACAGTGTGTGTGTACCCGGGTAAAGTGTGTGTGCACGCGGGTAAAGTGTGTGTGTACCTGGGTACAGTGTGTGTGTTTACCTGGATACAGTGTGTGTGTTTACCTGGGTACAGTGTGTGTTTACCTGGGTACAGTGTGTGTATACCTGGGTACAGTGTGTGTGTTTACCTGGATACAGTGTGTGTTTACCTGGGTACAGTGTGTGTGTTTACCTGGGTACAGTGTGTGTGTTTACCTGGATACAGTGTGTGTATACCTGGGTACAGTGTGTGTGTACCTGGGTACAGTGGGTGTGTGTACCTGGGTAAAGTGTGTGTGTACCTGGGTACAGTGTGTGTGTGTACCTGGGTATAGTGTGTGTGTACCTGGGTAAAGTGTGTGTGTACCTGGGTACAGTGTGTGTTTACCTGGGTAAAGTGTGTGTGTACCTGGGTACAGTGTGTGTGTGTACCTGGGTACAGTGTGTGTGTACCTGGGTACAGTGTGTGTGTACCTGGGTAAAGTGTGTGTGTACCTGGTACAGTGTGTGTGTGTACCTGGGTACAGTGTGTGTGTACCTGGGTAAAGTGTGTGTGTACCTGGGTAAAGTGTGTGTTTACCTGGGTAAAGTGTGTGTGTACCTGGGTACAGTGTGTGTGTGTGTACCTGGGTACAGTGTGTGTGTACCTGGGTAAAGTGTGTGTGTACCTGGGTAAAGTGTGTGTGTACCTGGGTACAGTGTGTGTTTACCTGGGTACAGTGTGTGTGTGTACCTGGGTACAGTGTGTGTGTGTACCCGGGTACAGTGTGTGTTACCCGGGTACAGTGTCTGTGTACCTGGGTACAGTGTGTGTGTACCCAGGTACAGTGTGTGTGTACCTGGGTAAAGTGTGTGTGTACCTGGGTAAAGTGTGTGTACCTGGGTAAAGTGTGTGTATACCTGGGTACAGTGTGTGTGTACCTGGGTACAGTGTGTGTGTACCTGGGTACAGTGTGTGTGTACCTGGGTAAAGTGTGTGTGTACCTGGGTACAGTGTGTGTGTTACCTGGGTACAGTGTGTGTGTACCTGGGTAAAGTGTGTGTGTACCTGGGTAAAGTGTGTGTTTACCTGGGTAAAGTGTGTGTATACCTGGGTACAGTGTGTGTGTGTGTACCTGGGTACAGTGTGTGTGTACCTGGGTAAAGTGTGTGTGTACCTGGGTAAAGTGTGTGTGTACCTGGGTAAAGTGTGTGTTTACCTGGGTACAGTGTGTGTGTGTACCTGGGTACAGTGTGTGTGTACCCGGGTACAGTGTGTGTGTACCCGGGTACAGTGTCTGTGTACCTGGGTACAGTGTGTGTGTACCCAGGTACAGTGTGTGTGTACCTGGGTAAAGTGTGTGTGTACCTGGGTAAAGTGTGTGTACCTGGGTAAAGTGTGTGTATACCTGGGTACAGTGTGTGTGTGTACCCGGGTACAGTGTGTGTGTACCCGGGTACAGTGTCTGTGTACCTGGGTACAGTGTGTGTGTGTGTGTACCCGGGTACAGTGTGTGTTTACCGGGTACAGTGTGTGTTTACCTGGGTAAAGTGTGTGTGTACCTGGGTACAGTGTGTGTTTACCTGGGTACAGTGTGTGTGTACCTGGGTAAAGTGTGTGTGTGTGTGTGTACCTGGGTACAGTGTGTGTGTACCTGGTAAAGTGTGTGTATACCTGGGTACAGTGTGTGTGTACCTGGGTAAAGTGTGTGTGTACCTGGGTAAAGTGTGTGTGTGTACCTGGGTAAAGTGTGTGTTTACCTGGGTACAGTGTGTGTTTACCTGGGTAAAGTGTGTGTGTACCCGGGTACAGTATCTGTGTACCTGGGTACAGTGTGTGTGTACCTGGGTAAAGTGTGTGTGTGTGTACCGGGTACAGTGTTGTGTACCTGGGTAAAGTGTGTGTGTGTGTGTACCCGGGTACAGTGTGTGTTTACCCGGGTACAGTGTGTGTTTACCTGGGTAAAGTGTGTGTGTACCTGGGTACAGTGTGTGTTTACCTGGGTACAGTGTGTGTGTACCTGGGTAAAGTGTGTGTGTGTGTGTGTGTACCTGGGTACAGTGTGTGTGTACCTGGGTAAAGTGTGTGTATACCTGGGTACAGTGTGTGTGTACCTGGGTAAAGTGTGTGTGTACCTGGGTACAGTGTGTGTGTGTACCTGGGTAAAGTGTGTGTTTACCTGGGTACAGTGTGTGTTTACCTGGGTAAAGTGTGTGTGTACCCGGGTACAGTATCTGTGTACCTGGGTACAGTGTGTGTGTGTACCTAGGTACAGTGTGTGTGTACCCAGGTACAGTGTGTGTGTACCCGGGTACAGTGTGTGTGTGTACCTGGGTACAGTGTGTGTGTACCAGGGTACAGTGTGTGTGTGTACCTGGGTACAGTGTGTGTACCCGGTACAGTCTTTCTATGGCTAGCTAGATTCAGGGTCTGAGCCTCGCTGAAGGACAATGTTGATCATTCCACTCCAACGAGTTCAAACCTCGAGCTGCAAAAGAGCTCTTCAGAATTGATTGTGGCAACTGATCCGTGTGGTCAACTCGTGGCTCTATGACTTGTGAATTCTCCGGCCGAAGCAGTGTGTGTGTGTGTGTGTGTGTGTGTGTGTGTGTGTGTGTGTGTGTGTACCTGTTCACAGTAGGTGTTCTCCATCCTCTGGCTGATGCTGGGTTTCCTGCAGGTCGTAGAGATCACGGACACTAAGCTGCCGTTGTGTTTCTCTGAGGAGTCGGACCAGGAGACGGCAGCCGTGCTGGAGTCCAGCAGCCGCACGCCGACAGCCTGAGGACGCTCGCTCAGGTCCTCCAGGACATCACCTGAGGCACCTGAGACATCGAGAACACACACTCACTACAACACTGATATCTCCAGGAGATCAGCTGCTCCACCTGAGACACCTCAGAGCAAGGTACCGGACAACTGCCTGGGCCTTTAACCCAAATACTTGTACTTTCTACTTCTTACATGTTGAATTCAAATACCTGTACTTTCTACTTCTCTCATGTTGAACTCAAATACCTGTACTTTCTACTTCTCACATGTTGAACTCAAATACCTGTACTTTCTACTTCTGACATGTTGAACTCAAATACCTGTACTTTCTACTTCTCTCATGTTGAACTCAAATACCTGTACTTTCTACTTCTCACATGTTGAACTCAAATACCTGTACTTTCTACTTCTCTCATGTTGAACTCAAATACCTGTACTTTCTACTTCTCTCATGTTGAACTCAAATACCTGTACTTTCTACTTCTCTCATGTTGAACTCAAATACCTGTACTTTCTACTTCTCTCATGTTGAACTCAAATACCTGTACTTTCTACTTCTCACATGTTGAATTCAAATACCTGTACTTTCTACTTCTCTCATGTTGAACTCAAATACCTGTACTTTCTACTTCTTACATGTTGAACTCAAATACCTGTACTTTCTACTTCTCTCATGTTGAACTCAAATACCTGTACTTTCTACTTCTCACATGTTGAACTCAAATACCTGTACTTTCTACTTCTCTCATGTTGAACTCAAATACCTGTACTTTCTACTTCTCTCATGTTGAACTCAAATACCTGTACTTTCTACTTCTCTCATGTTGAACTCAAATACCTGTACTTTCTACTTCTCTCATGTTGAACCCAAATACCTGTACTTTCTACTTCTTACATGTTGAACTCAAATACCTGTACTTTCTACTTCTCTCATGTTGAATTCAAATACCTGTACTTTCTACTTCTTACATGTTGAACTCAAATACATGTACTTTCTACTTCTCTCATGTTGAACTCAAATACATGTACTTTCTACTTCTCTCATGTTGAACTCAAATACCTGTACTTTCTACTTCTCTCATGTTGAATTCAAATACCTGTACTTTCTACTTCTTACATGTTGAACTCAAATACATGTACTTTCTACTTCTCTCATGTTGAACTCAAATACCTGTACTTTCTACTTCTCTCATGTTGAACTCAAATACCTGTACTTTCTACTTCTCTCATGTTGAACTCATATACCTGTACTTTCTACTTCTCTCATGTTGAATTCAAATACCTGTACTTTCTCTACTTCTCTCATGTTGAATTCAAATACCTGTACTTTCTACTTCTTACATGTTGAACTCAAATACATGTACTTTCTACTTCTCTCATGTTGAACTCAAATACATGTATTTTCTACTTCTCTCATGTTGAACTCAAATACCTGTACTTTCTACTTCTTACATGTTGAACCCAAATACCTGTACTTTCTACTTCTCACATGTTGAACTCAAATACCTGTACTTTCTACTTCTTACATGTTGAACTCAAATACCTGTACTTTCTACTTCTTACATGTTGAACTCAAATACCTGTACTTTCTACTTCTCTCATGTTGAACTCAAATACCTGTACTTTCTACTTCTCATGTTGAACACAAATACCTGTACTTTCTACTTCTTACATGTTGAACTCAAATACCTGTACTTTCTACTTCTCTCATGTTGAATTCAAATACCTGTACTTTCTACTTCTTACATGTTGAACTCAAATACATGTACTTTCTACTTCTCTCATGTTGAACTCAAATACATGTACTTTCTACTTCTCTCATGTTGAACTCAAATACCTGTACTTTCTACTTCTCACATGTTGAACTCAAATACATGTACTTTCTACTTCTCTCATGTTGAACTCAAATACCTGTACTTTCTACTTCTCTCATGTTGAACTCAAATACCTGTACTTTCTACTTCTCTCATGTTGAACTCAAATACCTGTACTTTCTACTTCTTACATGTTGAACTCAAATACCTGTACTTTCTACTTCTCTCATGTCTCTCTCTGAAACTGTGTGTGTGTGTGTGTGTGTGTGTGTGTGTGTGTGTGTGTGTGTGTGTCTCTCACTGAGGTAGAAGGTGAACTGAGTGTTGGCGGCGCTCTCTCGAGGCTCGCAGTCCCCCGCGGAGCTGAGTGTTTTCACGAGGACTCGATATGTTCCCGGCTCCATCAACTCAGTGAAGAACTCGTGAGTGTTCTCGTCCACCGAGGCCGTCTCCGTGGAGTTCCCTGAGGACACACACCAGGTGAGGACATGACTCTGAAGTGTCCTGCTCCAAACCCCAAACAGGTCCTTGTAGCCCCCCTCTCTCTTCCAGCTGTTACTAAGGACATGACTCTGAAGTGTCCTGCTCCAAACCCCGACCAGGTCCTTGTAGCCCCCCCCTCTCTTCCAGCTGTTACTAAGGACATGACTCTGAAGTGTCCTGCTCCAAACCCCGACCAGGTCCTCGTAGCCCCCCCCCCTCTCTTCCAGCTGTTACTAAGGACATGTCTCTGAAGTGTCCTGCTCCAAACCCCAAACAGGTCCTTGTAGCCCCCCCCCCTCTCTTCCAGCTGTTACTAAGGACATGTCTCTGAAGTGTCCTGCTCCTAACCCCAAACAGGTCCTTGTAGCCCCCCCCTCTCTTCCAGCTGTTACTAAGGACATGACTCTGAAGTGTCCTGCTCCAAACCCCAAACAGGTCCTTGTAGCCCCCCCCCCTCTCTTCCAGCTGTTACTAAGGACATGACTCTGAAGTGTCCTGCTCCAAACCCCAAACAGGTCCTTTGATTTTGTCAGCGAAAACAAACATGAAATAGTATGACTCACCGTCTCTGTAGATGTAGATGTTGAAGCCGTCGTAGCTGGTCGGCGGTCGGGGGGGGCAGCCATCTTACCTCCATGAGGAGGGGGGGCAGCGGGGGGGGGAACCCCGCGAGGGGGTCGGGGGGGGGGAGCATCATCGCTGACCCCGAGTCTTCATACTCTGACACCACCGCGTTCACAAAATCCTCCTCTTCCTCCTCCTCTTCCTCTTGTTCCTCTTCCTTCTGTGGATTAGGCCATGCCCCCTGCTTCGGTGGATTAAGCCACGCCCCCTGATTCTCCTCATTGGTCAGGTTGAAGCCTGTCAGGTTGTGCGTTGGGCTGAAGCTGAAAGGAGCCTGCGTGCCCTCGTGGTCGTCTGAAGGCTGAACCTGAGGGAGGATTCAAATACAGAATGATCCAGTTGCACCTATTCAGGGGACGACCTCTGAATAGGTGCAAGACCCGAGGATCGGAGAAGACGGGGACCAGGGACAGTTCTCCATCAGTCACTCTGCTTTCCGCTTCTACTCGTTCTGCTTTGGATAAACTTTGGAATTGTTGAAATAGTAGAATAAATAAATCGAAACCCAACCTCCTCCAGGGGCTCTTCGTCCAGGAGGCCAACGTCCCGGGCCCGCCGGGGGGGGGCAGGGGGGTCCTTCGGGAGAGGCCTCTGCACCAGGGGCACGATCTTATGGGAGATGTTGAGGGGGGGGGAACGGCACTGGGAGGGAAAGAAGAGCACTTCAGACATCGAGACTTCTTTTCAAGGGATTTCGGGATTTTTGGAGAATTTCAAATAAGAAGAGTTTAAAAAGTACAATTAAAAAACTATATAATATAAATGACGAGTGTGTGTACCCGGACTGTGGTGCAGAGGAGTGTGTGTGTACCTGTCCTGTGGTGCAGAGGAGTGTGTGTGTACCTGTCCTGTGGTGCAGAGGAGTGTGTGTGTACCTGTCCTGTGGTGCAGAGGAGTGTGTGTGTACCTGTCCTGTGGTGCAGAGGAGTGTGTGTGTACCCGGACTGTGGTGCAGAGGAGTGTGTGTGTACCTGTCCTGTGGTGCAGAGGAGTGTGTGTGTACCCGGACTGTGGTGCAGAGGAGTGTGTGTGTACCCGGACTGTGGTGCAGAGGAGTGTGTGTGTACCCGGACTGTGGTGCAGAGGAGTGTGTGTGTACCTGTCCTGTGGTGCAGAGGAGTGTGTGTGACGTCGCTGTGTGAGAGCAGTGCATGCTGGGAGATGGTGGCCTCAGAGATGAGCATGAAGGTGATGTTCCTGTAGCAGACGCCAGGCAGCCAGTGCCGGAACACCGTCTTCCCCTTGTGGAAGTCTGCAGACACACAGAGGGTACCAGAGGGTACATCAGAGGGTACAGCAGAGGGTACAGCCGAGGGTACAGCAGAGGGTACAGCCGAGGGTACAGCAGAAGGTACAGCAGAGGGTGCAGCAGAGGGTACATCAGAGGGTACAGCAGAGGGTGCAGCAGAGGGTACAGCAGAGGGTACAGCAGAGGGTGCAGCAGAGGGTACAGCCGAGGGTACAGCAGAGGGTACATCAGAGGGTACAGCAGAGGGTACAGCAGAGGGTACAGCAGAGGGTACAGCAGAGGGTACAGAGAGGGTACAGCACAGGGTACATCAGAGGGTACAGCAGAGGGTACAGCAGAGGGTACAGAGAGGGTACAGCACAGGGTACATCAGAGGTACAGCAGAGGGTACAGCAGAGGGTACAGCAGAGGGTACAGCACAGGGTACATCAGAGGGTACAGCAGAGGGTACAGCAGAGGGTACAGCAGAGGGTACAGCCGAGGGTACAGCAGAGGGTACAGCAGAGGGTACAGAGAGGGTACAGCACAGGGTACAGCAGAGGGTACAGCAGAGGGTACAGCAGAGGGTACAGAGAGGGTACAGCACAGGGTACATCAGAGGGTACAGCAGAGGGTACAGCAGAGGGTACAGCAGAGGGTACAGCACAGGGTACATCAGAGGGTACAGCAGAGGGTACAGCAGAGGGTACAGCAGAGGGTACAGCAGAGGGTACAGCAGAGGGTACAGCAGAGGGTACAGAGAGGGTACAGCACAGGGTACAGCAGAGGGTACAGCAGAGCGTACAGCCGAGGGTACAGCAGAGGGTACAACATGTTGTACCCCAGAGCATCACAGGGTCAGCACACAAAGGATGTGTGTACTTCTACTTGAGTAAATGATGTGTGTACTTCTACCTGAGTAAAGGATGTGTGTACTTCTACCTGAGGAAAGGATGTGTGTACTTCTACTTGAGTAAAGGATGTGTGTACTTCTACTTGAGGAAAGGATGTGTGTACTTCTACTTGAGGAAAGGATGTGTGTACTTCTACTTGAGTAAAGGATGTGTGTACTTCTACTTGAGGAAAGGATGTGTGTACTTCTACTTGAGTAAAGGATGTGTGTAATTTAATAATAACCTTTGTACAGCATGTAGCGAGGCTCCGCCCCCTCGCTGTAGCTGATGTTGACGCGGCTGAACACGCTGCCCCCTGGTGGCTGCAGCTGGAACACCACGCCGGTCTCTGGAGACTCTCTGTAGTCCCAGATGTGCACGCTGCGCACGGGGAGAGGCTCTGAACACACACACACACACATCACACACACACACACACATCACACACACACACACACACGTAAAAACACAGATAGAAAACTATTTGAAGCAGTGTTTACATTGAATATGATTGAATCGTAGAAATGGAATGTGAATATGTGCAGTGAGTACACAGTAACCCACTGGTGAGCACTGGGATGGTTCTGATGGGTTTGGACCAGCCGTCCGGCCCGTCTCGCAGCAGCAAGCTGACGCTGTAGCAGAGGCCGTGCAGCGAGGCGTTGACCTTCAGCTCCTTGACCTTCAGCTCCTTGACCTTGAGCTCGCCGGCGTTCTCAAACTGCACGACGATGGGCCTTGTTCCTCCTGAGATCTGAGCAGCGTACGCCGTCACGTTCTCCTGGAGATCGGAGCGCTCCAGCGTCGCCACGATCTGACCGCCATCGCTCAGAGACGCCTGGAACGCACACGCGCTCTGAAACAGGAAGGAGGAGAAGACTTTAAAACACATTCAAACATAAAAGAACTTTACGGCTTCCAGGAATTAGACACGACCCTCCTTCTCTTATTAGAGCCACTATAAGGCTCCTCAGGGCCGTGTCTAATTACTGGATGTCTCTGAAACAGGGAGAAATTGCAGGTCTCCCTTGAAAAAGAGATCTATGATCTCAAGGGACCAATCTGGATAAATAAAGGTTTGAAATGAAATGAAAATAAAATCTTTGAATTTGAATCTGAACAGGAAGAAGAGGGGAGTGCCCACAGAACATGTAATGTAAAAGAAGACTTTAAAACACATTCAAACATAAAAGAACATTACGGCTTCCAGGAATTAGACACACCCCTCTTTCTCTAATTAGAGCCACTATAAGCCTTCTCAAAAGGTAATATATTACATATTACTCATTACTTTAAAAAAAAGTAATATATGACTTTACTTTGTTACATAAAGTAACTCTTTACATGACTTGTGCGTTGCCCAGCAGCAGCCTGAAGACACAACTACTATTGCATAAGGAAGACATAGCACAAGTTCATAACGGGGAACATTCTAGTTGTGGCTGCGTGTCCGGAGTCGGCACTCACTGAACTTCCTCACCGTGGGTTCGGGGTCTTCAGCCGTGTCTAATGACTGGACGTCATGCTTTCACTGACAAAAGTAATCAATGCTATATTCCCTGAACCACGAATGTGTGGTGACCAATGTATAGCGAACGCTTCTCATTCCCACGCACCCTGAACTCACCACAGGCTGTGAGTATTTACTGAAAATATTCCCCAGATCTTATTCACTTTAATATCCTCTAAAGGACATAGAAGAGCATTTAGAGGCTTGCGTGCCGGACAAAGAACTCCACATCTGAACAAATTAAACACAAATTAAAAAAGGAAAATGAAAATAAAGGTAAAAAAACCAAGAAATAAAATATGACAATAAAATGAAACAAACAAATGGGCTGTGTCTATCTCCTGGAGACGCTGCACCCTGTCCCAGACATCTTGTTCCTCGATCAATGAAACCTGTTGAAAGCTTTAATAACTGGTCTGGAATCAGCTGATCTGACTTCCTGTTGTTCTCAGGCTGACGCGGGCGAGATAACACTCCAATATAAAATAACAGAAACACTGGTTTCCTCGTCTGAAAGCAGCAGACGCTCAGAGCGAGGAAACAGAGCTCAGAGGACACTGAGCGGCCAATGGGAGATCAGAGCTGGGACTGCACTATGTACTTATATCGACTACGTGTGAACTACGTGCTCAACCAGACGATGCTTACGCATGTTTCACGTCTTCAGCCTGACAGAATAAAGACTCGATCTGTATCAGGGTCGATGCGGGAGTCCTGAAGTCACATGGAAGACCCTTCAAGACCCTTCCCGTACACGTTAAGACCTCACCTCCACTTCAGTTCTAACCGGTTACCATGGCGACACACTTCACCTCACGTTGACTACATGCAGTACTGAGTGTCCTTCCTCCTGATCTTCCAATCAGTTTGGAAATAAATCGTCAGCGTGAAAAATGAAACCTGGTTCTCCTTTTTTAACGAACAGAAGAACATAAACACATGTATTGGTGTTTTAACTGGTTTTAACTCAAACCAGTGACGATCCAATGGGATGTAAGAACTGGGACCGCATGTTCGATCTGAAACCAGTGACGATCCAATGGGATGTAAGAACTGGGACCACATGTTCGATCTGAAACCAGTGACGATCCAATGGGATGTAAGAACTGGGACCACATGTTCGATCTGAAACCAGTGACGATCCAATGGGACGTAAGAACTGGGACCACATGTTCGATCTGAAGCCAGTGACGATCCAATGGGATGTAAGAACTGGGACCACATGTTCGATCTGAAACCAGTGACGATCCAATGGGATGTAAGAACTGGGACCACATGTTCGATCTGAAACCAGTGACGATCCAATGGGACGTAAGAACTGGGACCACATGTTCGATCTGAAACCAGTGACGATCCAATGGGATGTAAGAACTGGGACCACATGTTCGATCTGAAACCAGTGACGATCCAATGGGACGTAAGAACTGGGACCACATGTTCGATCTGAAGCCAGTGACGATCCAATGGGATGTAAGAACTGGGACCACATGTTCGATCTGAAACCAGTGACGATCCAATGGGACGTAAGAACTGGGACCGCGTGTTCGATCTGAAACCAGTGACGATCCAATGGGATGTAAGAACTGGGACCGCACGTTCGATCTGAAACCAGTGACGATCCAATGGGACGTAAGAACTGGGACCGCACGTTCGATCTGAAGCCAGTGACGATCCAATGGGACGTAAGAACTGGGACCGCATGTTCGATCTGAAGCCAGTGACGATCCAATGGGACGTAAGAACTGGGACCGCGTGTTCCATCTGAAACCAGTGACGATCCAATGGGACGTAAGAACTGGGACCGCGTGTTCGATCTGAAACCAGTGACGATCCAATGGGACGTAAGAACTGGGACCGCACGTTCGATCTGAAGCCAGTGACGATCCAATGGGACGTAAGAACTGGGACCGCATGTTCGATCTGAAGCCAGTGACGATCCAATGGGACGTAAGAACTGGGACCGCGTGTTCCATCTGAAACCAGTGACGATCCAATGGGACGTAAGAACTGGGACCGCACGTTCGATCTGAAGCCAGTGACGATCCAATGGGACGTAAGAACTGGGACCGCACGTTCGATCTGAAACCAGTGACGATCCAATGGGATGTAAGAACTGGGACCGCACGTTCGATCTGAAGCCAGTGACGATCCAATGGGATGAAAGAACTGGGACCGCACGTTCGATCTGAAACCAGTGACGATCCAATGGGATGTAAGAACTGGGACCGCACGTTCGATCTGAAACCAGTGACGATCCAATGGGATGTAAGAACTGGGACCGCACGTTCGATCTGAAGCCAGTGACGATCCAATGGGATGTAAGAACTGGGACCGCATGTTCGATCTGAAGCCAGTGACGATCCAATGGGATGTAAGAACTGGGACCGCATGTTCGATCTGAAACCAGTGACGATCCAATGGAACGTAAGAACTGGGACCGCATGTTCGATCTGAAACCAGTGACGATCCAATGGGACGTAAGAACTGGGACCGCACGTTCGATCTGAAACCAGTGACGATCCAATGGGATGTAAGAACTGGGACCGCACGTTCGATCTGAAGCCAGTGACGATCCAATGGGATGAAAGAACTGGGACCGCACGTTCGATCTGAAACCAGTGACGATCCAATGGGATGTAAGAACTGGGACCGCACGTTCGATCTGAAACCAGTGACGATCCAAAGGAATGTAAGAACTGGGACCGCACGTTCGATCTGAAACCAGTGACGATCCAATGGGATGAAAGAACTGGGACCGCACGTTCGATCTGAAACCAGTGACGATCCAATGGGATGTAAGAACTGGGACCGCACGTTCCATCTGAAACCAGTGACGATCCAATGGGATGAAAGAACTGGGACCGCATGTTCGATCTGAAACCAGTGACGATCCAATGGGATGTAAGAACTGGGACCGCACGTTCGATCTGAAGCCAGTGACGATCCAATGGGATGAAAGAACTGGGACCGCACGTTCGATCTGAAACCAGTGACGATCCAATGGGATGTAAGAACTGGGACCGCATGTTCGATCTGAAACCAGTGACGATCCAATGGGATGTAAGAACTGGGACCGCGTGTTCGATCTGAAACCAGTGACGATCCAATGGGATGTAAGAACTGGGACCGCGTGTTCGATCTCAAACCAGTGACGATCCAATGGGATGTAAGAACTGGGACCGCATGTTCGATCTGAAACCAGTGACGATCCAATGGGATGTAAGAACTGGGACCGCATGTTCGATGTTCATAAAGGGATATACGCTCAAAAAATGGCGTACGCCAGTTTCTACGCAATGTTTGCGATTTATAAAATACTAACTTGACGGGAAAACGTGCGGTCCTCCACGCAAACTCTAACGCGTGCGTACGCACTGAGCCAACAACGGGACAGACGAGAAACGGCGACCCCGTTGGCAGAAGGAGGGACGGGGAGAAACGTGTGGAGATAATACCGTGAACAAAACGTGACCTCTCATTTATCAGATGTGAAGAATTCACTTTCAAACATCGAGTCAAGCCGATCTCACACACACACACACACACACACACACACACACACACACACACACACACAACCTGGAGGAATAAATAAATACGAATATGTTATTTAAAACCACCTCGAATATGTCGTGTTAATGTTATGAAAGGTTTTCTCATGAATGGCGCCGTGTGGGATTTGCACAGGTTGATACGAGCATGGTTTTACATGCTCTCACGTTTAATCGTGTTTCATGACGTCCGCTAAGACTTGAGAAGTCGCTCGTAAAACACAGGAGGTCTGGAAGCTAAGAACGCCATGTGGGGTGAACTGTACAGCTGATACAACACATTGTAGTTCCTCTGACTGGTGGATATAGGGCTGCTGGGGGGGGTTGAGATGGCTGGGACACAACCCACCAAATACAAACACATAATTCAGACCCAGTCGTCATGACTACACTCCAGAGGGACCATCACTTCTCAGTCTCTCATCGGGGGGGGGTCTCCTGTCCCGGCTGTGTGTATTCTTTTCGTCATGAACCTTTTTCGGCCCACTTATTCACGTTGGAGACGACCCGCCCTCCGTGCCGCTGCTCTGTTCGAACGCATCCACCGAACGATGTGATTCATCTCCAGCTCCCAGAGAACCTGACGCGGTGTGAGACGACGGCTTGCTCTGTCCTCACCTCCTGCGCAGGGCGATATCGATGAGGCGCCTGGTCGTGCTCACCCAGATAAACGTGCGGCGAAGTTTCTCAGAAGTCGGTCCTCGTGAAGACAAACCGGTCGCTGAGTCTCAGCTTCTACGAGTTAAACTCTGCAGAACATCGAGATCTGACCCACTTCTGTAATCTGTCACAGTGAGGACACACTGGGGCATGCTGGGAGACATCACAACACACACACACACACACACACACTCACACACACACTCTCTCACACACACACACACTCTCACACACACGCACACACACACACACTCTACACACACACTCTCTCACACACACACACACTCTCTCACACGCACGCACACTCACGCGCACACACGCACGCACACACACTCTCTCACACACACGCGCACACGCACACACACACTCTCTCACACACACACACACACTCACGCACAGGAAAACAAAAAGCTGGAGGTTTGCATGATAATGTTGGCAGCTGCCTGAGGGCGACCCCCCCACCACTCATTCACAGGGTCAGACACCCCATTCATCCAGTGTGTGTGTGTGTGTGTGTGTGTGTGTGTGTGTGACTGTGTGTGTGTGCTGTGTGTGTGTCTGTGTATGTGCTGTCTGTGTGACTGTGTGTCTGTGTGTGTGACTGTGTGTCCGTGTGTGTCTGTGTCGTGTGCTAGTGTGTGTGCTGTGTCTCGTGTGTGTGACTGTGTCGTCCGTGCTGTGTAGTGTGTGTGTGTGTGTGTGTGTGTGACTGTGTGTGTGCTGTGTGTCGTGTCTGTGTGTGTGTCTGTGTGTGTGACTGTGTGTGTGTGTGTGTGACTGTGTGTGTGTGTGACTGTGTGTGTGACTGTGTGTGTGACTGTGTGTCGTGTGTGTGCTTGTGTCCGTGATGTGTCTGTGTGTGTGACTGTGTGTCTGTGTGTCTGTGTGTGTGACTGTGTGTCCGTGTGTGTCTGTGTGTGTGACTGTGTGTGTGACTGTGTGTCCGTGTGTGTGACTGTGTGTCCGTGTGTGTGTCTGTGTGTGTGTCTGTGTGTCCGTGTGTGTGACTGTGTGTGTGTGACTGTGTGTGTGTCTGTGTATGTGTCTGTGTGTGTGACTGTGTGTCTGTGTGTGTGACTGTGTGTCCGTGTGTGTCTGTGTGTGTGACTGTGTGTGTGACTGTGTGTCCGTGTGTGTGACTGTGTGTCCGTGTGTGTGTCTGTGTGTGTGTCTGTGTGTCCGTGTGTGTGTCTGTGTGTGTGTCTGTTAGCTGCTACTTCTCAAAATGGTTAGTTTCTCACCTGAAAAACAGTCACATCTTTAATAAGGCATTTATATCGCACACACACACACACACAGACACACACACACACAGTCACACACACACACAGTCACACACACAGACACACACACAGACACGCACACACACACACACAGTCACACACACAGTCACACACACACACACAGTCACACACACACACACATCCATATCAAGTCAGCAAATCTATTCACGGGGGCTGCGGGGGCCGTCGCCATGGCAACAGAGAGATGAAAGGAGGAAGGAGAGACATATTTTGGGATGGCGGGAGACACTCATTATCACCATGGACACTGAATAATGCTGATGTTACTGCACACACACACACACACACACACACACACACACACACACGTTATATTATCATTATCACCCATTACTGCAACAGGGTTCAGTCATCTTCACACACACTTTAATTAAAGACCCTGAACACGTGTGCGTGCGTGTGTGTGTGTGTGTGTGCGTGTGTGTGTGTGTGTGTGTGTGTGTGTGTGTGAGTGTGTGTGTGTGTGTGTGTGTGTGTGTGTGTGTGTGTGTGTGTGTGTGAGTGTCTGAATGAACCAGCAGGCCACAGGCCCCTCCTCTCCCTGCTTTCTGTCAGATGCAGATTATCACGAGCATGAAGTTTCCCAAAGAGTCCATGAGAGTCAGAGCCTCTCCTCTGGAGCTCGAAGGTCCGTCCCGTCCCGTCCGTCCCGTCCCGTCCGTCCCGTCCGTCTCGTCCCGTCCGTCCCGTCCCCGTCCCGTCCGTCCCGTCCCCGTCCGTCCCGTCCCGTCCGTCCCGCTCTGACCGTCTCCATGCTGTCTTTCTTGAGAGACAGACTCTAAGCTTTTTGCTCTGCTTAGGAACAGCACCTGTTTGAACTCATGACATCATCAAGGAGCAAAGCAAGTGTTCCCCAAAAGCAGCTCTTTAAAGTGCGCACTTCAAAGTGTGCACTTTGAAGTGTGCACTTTGAGGTGTGCACTTCACGTTTCCTCACAGCTCTCTTTAAAGGTATGAATAATAAACCGTGTATTTCAGCTCTCTATTACGAATCAACATAAATCCCTAACCCTGAGTCAGCCTCTCACTCCTCAGAGTCAGCCTCTCACTCCTCAGAGTCAGCCTCTCACTCCTCAGAGTCAGCCTCTCACTCCTCAGAGAGTCAGCCTCTCACTCCTCAGAGTCAGCCTCTCACTCCTCAGAGAGTCAGCCTCTCACTCCTCAGAGTCAGCCTCTCACTCCTCAGAGAGTCAGCCTCTCACTCCTCAGAGTCAGCCTCTCACTCCTCAGAGTCAGCCTCTCACTCCTCAGAGAGTCAGCCTCTCACTCCTCAGAGTCAGCCTCTCACTCCTCAGAGAGTCAGCCTCTCACTCCTCAGAGTCAGCCTCTCACTCCTCAGAGTCAGCCTCTCACTCCTCAGGAGTCAGCCTCTCACTCCTCAGAGTCAGCCTCTCACTCCTCAGAGTCAGCCTCTCACTCCTCAGTCAGCCTCTCACTCCCAGAGTCAGCCTCTCACTCCTCAGAGTCAGCCTCTCACTCCTCAGAGTCAGCCTCTCACTCCTCAGAGTCAGCCTCTCACTCCTCAGAGTCAGCCTCTCACTCCTCAGAGTCAGCCTCTCACTCCTCAGAGTCAGCCTCTCACTCCTCAGAGTCAGCCTCTCACTCCTCAGAGAGTCAGCCTCTCACTCCTCAGAGTCAGCCTCTCACTCCTCAGAGTCAGCCTCTCACTCCTCAGAGAGTCAGCCTCTCACTCCTCAGAGTCAGCCTCTCACTCCTCAGAGAGTCAGCCTCTCACTCCTCAGAGAGTCAGCCTCTCACTCCTCAGAGTCAGCCTCTCACTCCTCAGAGGTCAGCCTCTCACTCCTCAGAGTCAGCCTCTCACCCTCAGTCACCCTCACTCTCAGAGAGTCAGCCTCTCACTCCTCAGAGTCAGCCTCTCACTCCTCAGAGTCAGCCTCTCACTCCTCAGAGAGTCAGCCTCTCACTCCTCAGAGTCAGCCTCTCACTCCTCAGAGAGTCAGCCTCTCACTCCTCAGAGAGTCAGCCTCTCACTCCTCAGAGTCAGCCTCTCACTCCTCAGAGAGTCAGCCTCTCACTCCTCAGAGAGTCAGCCTCTCACTCCTCAGAGTCAGCCTCTCACTCCTCAGAGTCAGCCTCTCACTCCTCAGAGTCAGCCTCTCACTCCTCAGAGAGTCAGCCTCTCACTCCTCAGAGATTCAGCCTCTCACTCCTCAGAGTCAGCCTCTCACTCCTCAGAGAGTCAGCCTCTCACTCCTCAGAGAGTCAGCCTCTCACTCCTCAGAGAGTCAGCCTCTCACCCTCAGAGTCAGCCTCTCACTCCTCAGAGTCAGCCTCTCACTCCTCAGAGTCAGCCTCTCACTCCTCAGAGTCAGCCTCTCACTCCTCAGAGAGTCAGCCTCTCACTCCTCAGAGTCAGCCTCTCACTCCTCAGAGAGTCAGCCTCTCACTCCTCAGAGTCAGCCTCTCACTCCTCAGAGAGTCAGCCTCTCACTCCTCAGAGAGTCAGCCTCTCACTCCTCCTGAGTCAGCCTCTCACTCCTCCTGAGTCAGCCTCTCACTCCTCAGAGAGTCAGCCTCTCACTCCTCAGAGTCAGCCTCTCACTCCTCAGAGAGTCAGCCTCTCACTCCTCAGAGTCAGCCTCTCACTCCTCAGAGAGTCAGCCTCTCACTCCTCAGAGTCAGCCTCTCACTCCTCAGAGAGTCAGCCTCTCACTCCTCTCAAAGTCAACCAGTTGGTTTAACAGTTCGCAGTTAATGGTAACTATTGGCTGTTTGCTGATAGCAATTAGCTGTTGATGTTAGCTGCTAGCTGTAAACATCAGCAGTTAGCAGTTAGCTGTTGATGTTAGCTGCTAGCTGTAAACATCAGCAGTTAGCAGTTAGCTGTTGATGTTAGCTGCTAGCTGTAAACATCAGCAGTTAGCTGTTGATGTTAGCTGCTAGCTGTAAACATCAGCAGTTAGCAGTTAGCTGTTGATGTTAGCTGCTAGCTGTAAACATCAGCAGTTAGCAGTTAGCTGTTGGTGTTAGCTGCTAGCTGTAAACATCAGCAGTTAGCAGTTAGCTGTTGGTGTTAGCTGCTAGCTGTAAACATCAGCAGTTAGCAGTTAGCTGTTGGTGTTAGCTGCTAGCTGTAAACATCAGCAGTTAGCAGTTAGCTGTTGGTGTTAGCTGCTAGCTGTAAACATCAGCAGTTAGCAGTTAGCTGTTGGTGTTAGCTGCTAGCTGTAAACATCAGCAGTTAGCAGTTAGCTGTTGGTGTTAGCTGCTAGCTGTAAACATCAGCAGTTAGCAGTTAGCTGTTGGTGTTAGCTGCTAGCTGTAAACATCAGCAGTTAGCAGTTAGCTGTTGGTGTTAGCTGCTAGCTGTAAACATCAGCAGTTAGCAGTTAGCTGTTGATGTTAGCTGCTAGCTGTAAACATCAGCAGTAGCATTAGCTGTTGATGTTAGCTGCTAGCTGTAAACATCAGCGTTGCTGTTGATGTTAGCTGCTAGCTGTAAACATCAGCAGTTAGCAGTTAGCTGTTGTGTTAGCTGCTAGCTGTAAACATCAGCAGTTAGCAGTTAGCTGTTGGTGTTAGCTGCTAGCTGTAAACATCAGCAGTTAGCAGTTAGCTGTTGGTGTTAGCTGCTAGCTGTAAACATCAGCAGTTAGCAGTTAGCTGTTGGTGTTAGCTGCTAGCTGTAAACATCAGCAGTTAGCAGTTAGCTGTTGGTGTTAGCTGCTAGCTGTAAACATCAGCAGTTAGCAGTTAGCTGTTGGTGTTAGCTGCTAGCTGTAAACATCAGCAGTTAGCAGTTAGCTGTTGATGTTAGCTGCTAGCTGTAAACATCAGCAGTTAGCAGTTAGCTGTTGATGTTAGCTGCTAGCTGTAAACATCAGCAGTTAGCAGTTAGCTGTTGATGTTAGCTGCTAGCTGTAAACATCAGCAGTTAGCTGTTGATGTTAGCTGCTAGCTGTAAACATCAGCAGTTAGCAGTTAGCTGTTGTGTTAGCTGCTAGCTGTAAACATCAGCAGTTAGCAGTTAGCTGTTGGTGTTAGCTGCTAGCTGTAAACATCAGCAGTTAGCAGTTAGCTGTTGGTGTTAGCTGCTAGCTGTAAACATCAGCAGTTAGCAGTTAGCTGTTGGTGTTAGCTGCTAGCTGTAAACATCAGCAGTTAGCAGTTAGCTGTTGGTGTTAGCTGCTAGCTGTAAACATCAGCAGTTAGCAGTTAGCTGTTGATGTTAGCTGCTAGCTGTAAACATCAGCAGTTAGCAGTTAGCTGTTGGTGTTAGCTGCTAGCTGTAAACATCAGCAGTTAGCAGTTAGCTGTTGGTGTTAGCTGCTAGCTGTAAACATCAGCAGTTAGCAGTTAGCTGTTGGTGTTAGCTGCTAGCTGTAAACATCAGCAGTTAGCAGTTAGCTGTTGGTGTTAGCTGCTAGCTGTAAACATCAGCAGTTAGCAGTTAGCTGTTGGTGTTAGCTGCTAGCTGTAAACATCAGCAGTTAGCAGTTAGCTGTTGATGTTAGCTGCTAGCTGTAAACATCAGCAGTTAGCAGTTAGCTGTTGATGTTAGCTGCTAGCTGTAAACATCAGCAGTTAGCAGTTAGCTGTTGATGTTAGCTGCTAGCTGTAAACATCAGCAGTTAGCTGTTGATGTTAGCTGCTAGCTGTAAACATCAGCAGTTAGCAGTTAGCTGTTGATGTTAGCTGCTAGCTGTAAACATCAGCAGTTAGCTGTTGATGTTAGCTGCTAGCTGTAAACATCAGCAGTTAGCAGTTAGCTGTTGATGTTAGCTGCTAGCTGTAAACATCAGCAGTTAGCAGTTAGCTGTTGGTGTTAGCTGCTAGCTGTAAACATCAGCAGTTAGCAGTTAGCTGTTGGTGTTAGCTGCTAGCTGTAAACATCAGCAGTTAGCAGTTAGCTGTTGGTGTTAGCTGCTAGCTGTAAACATCAGCAGTTAGCAGTTAGCTGTTGGTGTTAGCTGCTAGCTGTAAACATCAGCAGTTAGCAGTTAGCTGTTGGTGTTAGCTGCTAGCTGTAAACATCAGCAGTTAGCAGTTAGCTGTTGGTGTTAGCTGCTAGCTGTAAACATCAGCAGTTAGCAGTTAGCTGTTGGTGTTAGCTGCTAGCTGTAAACATCAGCAGTTAGCAGTTAGCTGTTGGTGTTAGCTGCTAGCTGTAAACATCAGCAGTTTAGCAGTTAGCTGTTGATGTTAGCTGCTAGCTGTAAACATCAGCAGTTAGCAGTTAGCTGTTGATGTTAGCTGCTAGCTGTAAACATCAGCAGTTAGCTGTTGATGTTAGCTGCTAGCTGTAAACATCAGCAGTTAGCAGTTAGCTGTTGATGTTAGCTGCTAGCTGTAAACATCAGCAGTTAGCAGTTAGCTGTTGGTGTTAGCTGCTAGCTGTAAACATCAGCAGTTAGCAGTTAGCTGTTGGTGTTAGCTGCTAGCTGTAAACATCAGCAGTTAGCAGTTAGCTGTTGGTGTTAGCTGCTAGCTGTAAACATCAGCAGTTAGCAGTTAGCTGTTGGTGTTAGCTGCTAGCTGTAAACATCAGCAGTTAGCAGTTAGCTGTTGGTGTTAGCTGCTAGCTGTAAACATCAGCAGTTAGCAGTTAGCTGTTGATGTTAGCTGCTAGCTGTAAACATCAGCAGTTAGCAGTTAGCTGTTGATGTTAGCTGCTAGCTGTAAACATCAGCAGTTAGCAGTTAGCTGTTGATGTTAGCTGCTAGCTGTAAACATCAGCAGTTAGCTGTTGATGTTAGCTGCTAGCTGTAAACATCAGCAGTTAGCAGTTAGCTGTTGATGTTAGCTGCTAGCTGTAAACATCAGCAGTTAGCAGTTAGCTGTTGGTGTTAGCTGCTAGCTGTAAACATCAGCAGTTAGCAGTTAGCTGTTGGTGTTAGCTGCTAGCTGTAAACATCAGCAGTTAGCAGTTAGCTGTTGGTGTTAGCTGCTAGCTGTAAACATCAGCAGTTAGCAGTTAGCTGTTGTGTTAGCTGCTAGCTGTAAACATCAGCAGTTAGCAGTTAGCTGTTGATGTTAGCTGCTAGCTGTAAACATCAGCAGTTAGCAGTTAGCTGTTGGTGTTAGCTGCTAGCTGTAAACATCAGCAGTTAGCAGTTAGCTGTTGGTGTTAGCTGCTAGCTGTAAACATCAGCAGTTAGCAGTTAGCTGTTGGTGTTAGCTGCTAGCTGTAAACATCAGCAGTTAGCAGTTAGCTGTTGGTGTTAGCTGCTAGCTGTAAACATCAGCAGTTAGCAGTTAGCTGTTGGTGTTAGCTGCTAGCTGTAAACATCAGCAGTTAGCAGTTAGCTGTTGATGTTAGCTGCTAGCTGTAAACATCAGCAGTTAGCAGTTAGCTGTTGATGTTAGCTGCTAGCTGTAAACATCAGCAGTTAGCAGTTAGCTGTTGATGTTAGCTGCTAGCTGTAAACATCAGCAGTTAGCTGTTGATGTTAGCTGCTAGCTGTAAACATCAGCAGTTAGCAGTTAGCTGTTGATGTTAGCTGCTAGCTGTAAACATCAGCAGTTAGCAGTTAGCTGTTGGTGTTAGCTGCTAGCTGTAAACATCAGCAGTTAGCAGTTAGCTGTTGGTGTTAGCTGCTAGCTGTAAACATCAGCAGTTAGCAGTTAGCTGTTGGTGTTAGCTGCTAGCTGTAAACATCAGCAGTTAGCAGTTAGCTGTTGGTGTTAGCTGCTAGCTGTAAACATCAGCAGTTAGCAGTTAGCTGTTGATGTTAGCTGCTAGCTGTAAACATCAGCAGTTAGCAGTTAGCTGTTGGTGTTAGCTGCTAGCTGTAAACATCAGCAGTTAGCAGTTAGCTGTTGGTGTTAGCTGCTAGCTGTAAACATCAGCAGTTAGCAGTTAGCTGTTGGTGTTAGCTGCTAGCTGTAAACATCAGCAGTTAGCAGTTAGCTGTTGGTGTTAGCTGCTAGCTGTAAACATCAGCAGTTAGCAGTTAGCTGTTGGTGTTAGCTGCTAGCTGTAAACATCAGCAGTTAGCAGTTAGCTGTTGATGTTAGCTGCTAGCTGTAAACATCAGCAGTTAGCAGTTAGCTGTTGATGTTAGCTGCTAGCTGTAAACATCAGCAGTTAGCAGTTAGCTGTTGATGTTAGCTGCTAGCTGTAAACATCAGCAGTTAGCAGTTAGCTGTTGATGTTAGCTGCTAGCTGTAAACATCAGCAGTTAGCTGTTGATGTTAGCTGCTAGCTGTAAACATCAGCAGTTAGCAGTTAGCTGTTGATGTTAGCTGCTAGCTGTAAACATCAGCAGTTAGCAGTTAGCTGTTGTGTTAGCTGCTAGCTGTAAACATCAGCAGTTAGCAGTTAGCTGTTGGTGTTAGCTGCTAGCTGTAAACATCAGCAGTTAGCAGTTAGCTGTTGGTGTTAGCTGCTAGCTGTAAACATCAGCATTAGCAGTTAGCTGTTGGTGTTAGCTGCTAGCTGTAAACATCAGCAGTTAGCAGTTAGCTGTTGATGTTAGCTGCTAGCTGTAAACATCAGCAGTTAGCAGTTAGCTGTTGGTGTTAGCTGCTAGCTGTAAACATCAGCAGTTAGCAGTTAGCTGTTGGTGTTAGCTGCTAGCTGTAAACATCAGCAGTTAGCAGTTAGCTGTTGGTGTTAGCTGCTAGCTGTAAACATCAGCAGTTAGCAGTTAGCTGTTGGTGTTAGCTGCTAGCTGTAAACATCAGCAGTTAGCAGTTAGCTGTTGGTGTTAGCTGCTAGCTGTAAACATCAGCAGTTAGCAGTTAGCTGTTGATGTTAGCTGCTAGCTGTAAACATCAGCAGTTAGCAGTTAGCTGTTGATGTTAGCTGCTAGCTGTAAACATCAGCAGTTAGCAGTTAGCTGTTGATGTTAGCTGCTAGCTGTAAACATCAGCAGTTAGCTGTTGATGTTAGCTGCTAGCTGTAAACATCAGCAGTTAGCAGTTAGCTGTTGATGTTAGCTGCTAGCTGTAAACATCAGCAGTTAGCAGTTAGCTGTTGGTGTTAGCTGCTAGCTGTAAACATCAGCAGTTAGCAGTTAGCTGTTGGTGTTAGCTGCTAGCTGTAAACATCAGCAGTTAGCAGTTAGCTGTTGGTGTTAGCTGCTAGCTGTAAACATCAGCAGTTAGCAGTTAGCTGTTGGTGTTAGCTGCTAGCTGTAAACATCAGCAGTTAGCAGTTAGCTGTTGATGTTAGCTGCTAGCTGTAAACATCAGCAGTTAGCAGTTAGCTGTTGGTGTTAGCTGCTAGCTGTAAACATCAGCAGTTAGCAGTTAGCTGTTGGTGTTAGCTGCTAGCTGTAAACATCAGCAGTTAGCAGTTAGCTGTTGGTGTTAGCTGCTAGCTGTAAACATCAGCAGTTAGCAGTTAGCTGTTGGTGTTAGCTGCTAGCTGTAAACATCAGCAGTTAGCAGTTAGCTGTTGGTGTTAGCTGCTAGCTGTAAACATCAGCAGTTAGCAGTTAGCTGTTGATGTTAGCTGCTAGCTGTAAACATCAGCAGTTAGCAGTTAGCTGTTGATGTTAGCTGCTAGCTGTAAACATCAGCAGTTAGCAGTTAGCTGTTGATGTTAGCTGCTAGCTGTAAACATCAGCAGTTAGCTGTTGATGTTAGCTGCTAGCTGTAAACATCAGCAGTTAGCAGTTAGCTGTTGATGTTAGCTGCTAGCTGTAAACATCAGCAGTTAGCAGTTAGCTGTTGGTGTTAGCTGCTAGCTGTAAACATCAGCAGTTAGCAGTTAGCTGTTGGTGTTAGCTGCTAGCTGTAAACATCAGCAGTTAGCAGTTAGCTGTTGGTGTTAGCTGCTAGCTGTAAACATCAGCAGTTAGCAGTTAGCTGTTGGTGTTAGCTGCTAGCTGTAAACATCAGCAGTTAGCAGTTAGCTGTTGGTGTTAGCTGCTAGCTGTAAACATCAGCAGTTAGCAGTTAGCTGTTGGTGTTAGCTGCTAGCTGTAAACATCAGCAGTTAGCAGTTAGCTGTTGGTGTTAGCTGCTAGCTGTAAACATCAGCAGTTAGCAGTTAGCTGTTGGTGTTAGCTGCTAGCTGTAAACATCAGCAGTTAGCAGTTAGCTGTTGGTGTTAGCTGCTAGCTGTAAACATCAGCAGTTAGCAGTTAGCTGTTGGTGTTAGCTGCTAGCTGTAAACATCAGCAGTTAGCAGTTAGCTGTTGATGTTAGCTGCTAGCTGTAAACATCAGCCGTTAGCATTTAAAGCTAACCGTTAGCTGTTTGTTGGCAGCCGTTACATTAAGCTGTTAGCTACTAACGTTAGCAGTTAGCAGCTAAACGGCTAACTGCTGCTGTTGCGTCCCGTTAGCCCGCGCTCAGGTCAACTGAGTGTTGAACATGATCTGTTCAAATGCGATCTCGTAAAATGTTGTTTACTTGAGAAACTCGATGAAATAAACGTGATTAGATTTTCACAACGATATGAAATAGATATTAGAGAGGAAGTTATTACACATGAGCTCAGATTACCGTTTGTGTTTGTTCACCGTCTTCTATCTTCTGTGCCCACGTTTAGTTCCTACCCTGAGCTCCAGGTCCCTGAGCTCCAGGTCTCTGAGCTCCAGGTCCCTGAGCTCCAGGTCCCTCAGCTCCAGGTCTCTGAGCTCCAGGTCCCTGAGCTCCAGGTCCCTGAGCTCCAGGTCTCTGAGCTCCAGGTCCCTGAGCTCCAGGTCCCTGAGCTCCAGGTCTCTGAGCTCCAGGTCTCTGAGCTCCAGGTCCCTCAGCTCCAGGTCCCTGAGCTCCAGGTCCCTGAGCTCCAGGTCCCTCAGCTCCAGGTCCCTCAGCTCCAGGTCCCTGAGCTCCAGGTCCCTCAGCTCCAGGTCTCTGAGCTCCAGGTCTCTGAGCTCCAGGTCCCTCAGCTCCAGGTCCCTGAGCTCCAGGTCCCTGAGCTCCAGGTCCCTGAGCTCCAGGTCCCTCAGCTCCAGGTCTCTGAGCTCCAGGTCTCTGAGCTCCAGGTCCCTCAGCTCCAGGTCCCTGAGCTCCAGGTCCCTGAGCTCCAGGTCTCTGAGGTCCAGGTCCCTCAGCTCCAGGTCTCTGAGCTCCAGGTCTCTGAGCTCCAGGTCTCTGAGCTCCAGGTCCCTGAGCTCCAGGTCTCTGAGCTCCAGGTCTCTGAGCTCCAGGTCTCTGAGCTCCAGGTCTCTCAGCTCCAGGTCCCTGAGCTCCAGGTCTCTCAGCTCCAGGTCCCTGAGCTCCAGGTCCCTGAGCTCCAGGTCTCTGAGCTCCAGGTCTCTGAGCTCCAGGTCTCTGAGCTCCAGGTCCCTGAGCTCCAGGTCTCTGAGCTCCAGGTCTCTCAGCTCCAGGTCCCTGAGCTCCAGGTCTCTCAGCTCCAGGTCCCTGAGCTCCAGGTCTCTGAGCTCCAGGTCCCTGAGCTCCAGGTCCCTGAGCTCCAGGTCTCTCAGCTCCAGGTCCCTGAGCTCCAGGTCCCTGAGCTCCAGGTCTCTGAGCTCCAGGTCTCTCAGCTCCAGGTCCCTGAGCTCCAGGTCCCTCAGCTCCAGGTCTCTGAGCTCCAGGTCTCTGAGCTCCAGGTCTCTGAGCTCCAGGTCCCTGAGCTCCAGGTCTCTGAGCTCCAGGTCTCTGAGCTCCAGGTCCCTCAGCTCCAGGTCTCTGAGCTCCAGGTCCCTGAGCTCCAGGTCCCTGAGCTCCAGGTCCCTGAGCTCCAGGTCTCTGAGCTCCAGGTCCCTGAGCTCCAGGTCCCTGAGCTCCAGGTCTCTGAGCTCCAGGTCCCTCAGCTCCAGGTCTCTGAGCTCCAGGTCCCTCAGCTCCAGGTCTCTGAGCTCCAGGTCCCTCAGCTCCAGTCCTGAGCTCCAGGTCTCTGAGCTCCAGGTCTCTGAGCTCCAGGTCCCTGAGCTCCAGGTCTCTGAGCTCCAGGTCTCTGAGCTCCAGGTCCCTCAGCTCCAGGTCTCTGAGCTCCAGGTCCCTGAGCTCCAGGTCTCTGAGCTCCAGGTCTCTGAGCTCCAGGTCTCTGAGCTCCAGGTCTCTGAGTCCAGGTCTCTCAGCTCCAGGTCTCTGAGCTCCAGTCTGTCAGCTCTGAGCTCCAGGTCCCTGAGCTCGTCCAGCCCGTCTCTGAGCTCCAGGTCCCTCAGCTCCAGGTCTCTGAGCTCCAGGTCTCTGAGCTCCAGGTCTCTGAGCTCCAGGTCTCTGAGCTCCAGGTCTCTGAGCTCCAGGTCCTGAGCTCCAGGTCTCTGAGCTCCAGGTCTCTGAGCTCCAGGTCTCTGAGCTCCAGGTCTCTGAGCTCCAGGTCTCTGAGCTCCAGGTCTCTGAGCTCCAGGTCTCTGAGCTCCAGGTCTCTGAGCTCCAGGTCCCTGAGCTCCAGGTCTCTGAGCTCCAGGTCTCTGAGCTCCAGGTCCCTGAGCTCCAGGTCTCTGAGCTCCAGGTCTCTGAGCTCCAGGTCTCTGAGCTCCAGGTCTCTGAGCTCCAGGTCTCTGAGCTCCAGGTCTCTGAGGTCCAGGTCTCTCAGCTCCAGGTCTCTGAGCTCCAGGTCTCTTTTATCCAAAGCGACTGACAGGGACATTCTCCCTGGAGTAACTAAGGGCGGGATTTGAACTCACAACCTTCTGATCTTCAGCCCACCGCACTATCCATTAGACACACACACACACACACACACACAGAGACACACACAGATACACAGATACACACACACACACACACAGATACACACACACACAGATACACACAGACACACAGATACACACACACACACACACAGAGACACACACACACACACACACACACACACACAGAGCTGCAGAGTTAGCTCGCATGCTAACATGCTAACCCTGTACCTCATGAGAGAACACAGGACGCTGGAGTCGGAGGGTTTGAACGTTCATGTCTCTTTGCAGAGACCGGCCCTGCAGGTTAGAGCCCTCTCATCCTCCCCAGCCTCCGTCACCGAACCCATCGGTCTGTCCTGAGGCAGCTGTGGCTCAGTGGGTGGTGCGCTGCAGGTACGAAAGTCATGAAGCAGCCGAATCCTGTGAAAGACCCAGCTGATGGACTGAGGGGTCTACCCCCCACATGAGGACCTGAGGGTCTACCCCCCACGCGAGGACCTGAGGGGTCTACCCCCCACGCGAGGACCTGAGGGTCTACCCCCCGCACGAGGACCTGAGGGGTCTACCCCCCACACGAGGACCTGAGGGTCTACCCCCCACATGAGGACCTGAGGGTCTACCCCCCACGCGAGGACCTGAGGGGTCTACCCCCCCACGCGAGGACCTGAGGGGTCTACCCCCCACACGAGGACCTGAGGGGTCTACCCCCCACACGAGGACCTGAGGGGTCTACCCCCCACACGAGGACCTGAGGGGAGGACCTGAGGAGTCTACCCCCCACACGAGGACCTGAGGGGAGGACCTGAGGAGTCTACCCCCCCACGCGAGGACCTGAGGGGTCTACCCCCCACGCGAGGACCTGAGGAGTCTACCCCCCCACACGAGGACCTGAGGGGTCTACCCCCCACACGAGGACCTGAGGGGTCTACCCCCCACGCGAGGACCTGAGGGGTCTACCCCCCACGCGAGGACCTGAGGGGTCTACCCCCCACGCGAGGACCTGAGGGGTCTACCCCCCACGCGAGGACCTGAGGGGTCTACCCCCCCACGCGAGGACCTGAGGGTCTACCCCCCACGCGAGGACCTGAGGGTCTACCCCCCACGCGAGGACCTGAGGGGTCTACCCCCCACGCGAGGACCTGAGGGTCTACCCCCCACGCGAGGACGTAGACCCTGATGGAGGAATATACACATTTTTATTCAGAGCATAAAATGCATAACATCCAAAATGTCACGATTTTGTTGAATCAAAGCCACAACATGAGCCGCATGGGAGCTCCTTCAGTGAGGTACACAAGTACACAAGTACACAGGTACACAAGTACACAAGTACACAAGTACACAAGTACACAAGTACACAACATGTTCGTTACGGAAGCAGAACCTGCACCTGAGCAGTGCGCGTGTGACATGCAGCAGGACTGTGACTGACCCACTTTCTGCAGGAGCACACACACACACACACACACGCGCGCACACACGCACACACGCACGCGCACGCACACACGGAGCATCTCCATCATCAGCACTAATCACCTCTTATATAAAACCACATATAACACATGAACACATAACCTGCAGTGTGTGTGTGTGTGTGTGTGTGTGTGTGTGTGTGTGTGTGTGTGTGTGTGTGTGTGTTACCAGGAGCTGCAGACAGAGCAGGGTTATCAGCAGTGGGGGGGGCATGCTGTCTCTCATCCGGGTCCTTTTCTCTCTCTCCGCATCCAAACAATGGCGATGAGTCCGCAGCTACCCGCCGCCCGCCGAGCCTCTTCCTCCCCTCCTCACCCTCCTCTTCATCAGCCGCTCGCCTCGCGGGTGTGGAAGCTGCTGCTCGCGAGGTGCTGCTGCTCGCTGGAGGAAAAGAGGCCGCGCTCCGGCTGCGCGCCGCCGCCAGAGAGGAGCTGATCCTGGGGTCCGCGAGAGGATGGAGCCGAGAGAAGCCCCGCCCTGAGGAGGAGGAGGAGGAGGAGGAAGAGCAGCCTCCTCCTCCTCCTCTTCATCACCATCTGCAGCAGCTCTACATGTGTCACGTCTTTATCAGAGCCACTCATTCAAACCACAACACGTGGAACACATGTTGTTGTTGTTGTTATTATTATTATTATTATTATTATTATTATGTTTCGGTTCTTCCGTTTGAGCCTCCGTGCAGCTTCTGTGTGAGAGCAGGGCGCCCCCTGCTGGCGAGGCCACGCCGCGCTTAGGATCATCAAACAACATACAAACAACAACAACACAAACAAATTACAAAACTCAGATCTGCTCTGAGGACAGAGACTCTTTATTCACTTTGTCCTCTCGGTTGGAGAGACTGGGCTCTGGTTTCAGACAGAGGGTGAACAGACATGGAGACATGTCCCCGTAGAGACAGACAGGTCCCAGTAGAGACAGACAGGTCCCAGTAGAGACAGACAGGTCCCAGTAGAGACAGACAGGTCCCAGTAGAGACAGACAGGTCCCAGTAGAGACAGACAGGTCCCAGTAGAGACAGACAGGTCCCAGTAGAGACAGACAGGTCCCAGTAGAGACAGACAGGTCCCAGGAGAGACAGACAGGTCCCAGTAGAGACAGACAGGTCCCAGTAGAGACGGACAGGTCCCAGGAGAGACAGACAGGTCCCCGTAGAGACAGACAGGTCCCAGTAGAGACAGACAGGTCCCAGTAGAGACAGACAGGTCCCAGTAGAGACAGACAGGTCCCGTAGAGACAGACAGGTCCCCGTAGAGACAGACAGGTCCCAGTAGAGACGGACAGGTCCCAGGAGAGACAGACAGGTCCCCGTAGAGACAGACAGGTCCCAGTAGAGACAGACAGGTCCCAGTAGAGACAGACAGGTCCCAGTGGAGACAGACAGGTCCCAGTAGAGACAGACAGGTCCCGTGAGACAGACAGGTCCCAGTAGAGACAGACAGGTCCCAGTAGAGACGGACATGTCCCAGTAGAGACAGAGAGGTCCCAGTGGAGACAGACAGGTCCCAGTAGAGACAGACAGGTCCCAGTGGAGACAGACAGGTCCCAGTAGAGACAGACAGGTCCAGTAGAGACAGACAGGTCCAGTAGAGACAGACAGGTCCCAGTAGAGACGGACAGGTCCCAGTAGAGACAGACAGGTCCAGTAGAGACAGACAGGTCCCAGTAGAGACAGACAGGTCCCAGTAGAGACAGACAGGTCCCAGGAGAGACAGACAGGTCCCAGTAGAGACAGACAGGTCCCAGTAGAGACAGACAGGTCCCAGTGGAGACAGACAGGTCCCAGTGGAGACAGACAGGTCCCAGTGGAGACAGACAGGTCCCAGTGGAGACAGACAGGTCCCAGTGGAGACAGACAGGTCCCAGTAGAGACGGACATGTCCCAGTGGAGACAGACATGTCCCAGTGGAGACAGACAGGTCCCAGTGGAGACGGACAGGTCCCAGTAGAGACAGACAGGTTCCAGTGGAGACAGACAGGTCCCAGTAGAGACAGACAGGTCCAGTAGAGACAGACATGTCCCAGTAGAGACAGACAGGTCCCAGTGGAGACGGACAGGTCCCAGTAGAGACAGACAGGTCCCAGTAGAGACAGACAGGTCCCAGTGGAGACAGACAGGTCCCAGTAGAGACAGACAGGTCCCAGTAGAGACAGACAGGTCCCAGTAGAGACAGACATGTCCCAGTAGAGACAGACAGGTCCCAGTGGAGACGACAGGTCCAGTAGAGACAGACATGTCCCAGTAGAGACGGACAGGTCCCAGTGGAGACGGACAGGTCCCAGTAGAGACAGACAGGTCCCAGTAGAGACAGACAGGTCCAGTAGAGACAGACAGGTCCAGTAGAGACAGACAGGTCCCAGTGGAGACAGACAGGTCCCAGTAGAGACAGACAGGTCCCCGTAGAGACAGACAGGTCCAGTAGAGACAGACATGTCCCAGTGGAGACAGACAGGTCCCAGTGGAGACACGGTCCCAGACAGGTCCCAGTAGAGACAGACAGGTCCCAGTGGAGACAGACAGGTCCCAGTGGAGACAGACAGGTCCCAGTGAGACAGACAGGTCCCAGTAGAAACAGACAGGTCCCAGTGGAGACAGACAGGTCCCAGTGGAGACAGACAGGTCCCAGTGGAGACAGACAGGTCCCAGTGGAGACAGACAGGTCCCAGTAGAGACAGACAGGTCCCAGTAGAGACAGACAGGTCCCAGTAGAGACGGACAGGTCCCAGTAGAGACGGACATGTCCCAGTAGAGACAGACAGGTCCCAGTGGAGACAGACAGGTCCCAGTGGAGACAGACAGGTCCCAGTAGAGACAGACAGGTCCCAGTGGAGACAGACAGGTCCCAGTAGAGACAGACAGGTCCCAGTGGAGACAGACAGGTCCCAGTAGAGACAGACAGGTCCCAGTGGAGACAGACAGGTCCCAGTAGAGACAGACAGGTCCCAGTGGAGACAGACAGGTCCCAGTAGAGACAGACAGGTCCCAGTAGAGACAGACAGGTCCCAGTAGAGACAGACAGGTCCCAGTAGAGACGGACAGGTCCCAGTAGAGACGGACAGGTCCCAGTAGAGACGGACAGGTCCCAGTAGAGACGGACATGTCCCAGTAGAGACAGACAGGTCCCAGTGGAGACAGACAGGTCCCAGTGGAGACAGACAGGTCCCAGTAGAGACAGACAGGTCCCAGTAGAAACAGACAGGTCCCAGTGAGACAGACAGGTCCCAGTAGAGACGGACATGTCCCAGTAGAGACGACATGTCCCAGTAGAGACGGACATGTCCCAGTAGAGACAGACAGGTCCCAGTGGAGACAGACAGGTCCCAGTGGAGACAGACAGGTCCCAGTAGAGACGACAGGTCCCAGTGGGACGACAGGTCCCAGTAGAGACAGACAGGTCCCAGTGGAGACAGACAGGTCCCAGTAGAGACAGACAGGTCCCAGTAGAGACAGACAGGTCCCAGTAGAGACAGACATGTCCCAGTAGAGACAGACAGGTCCCAGTAGAGACAGACAGGTCCCAGGACAGACAGGTCCCAGTAGAGACGGACAGGTCCCAGTAGAGACAGACAGGTCCCAGTAGAGACAGACAGGTCCCAGTAGAGACAGACAGGTCCCAGTAGCAGCAGGTCCCAGTGAGACAGACAGGTCCCAGTGAGACAGACAGGTCCCAGTAGAGACAGACAGGTCCCAGTAGACGACTCCCAGTAGGACAGACGGTCCCAGTAGAGACAGACAGGTCCCAGTGAGACAGACAGTCCCAGTAGACGGAGCTGTCAACGCGTCAGAGCAGCAAAGTATATTTAACACACCATCATGTGAGCGCCCCCTGCAGGACGGAGGGGTGAACTTCAGCCGCCTCCAGGCTCTGCTCCAGCCTCCTCGTGGTGGCCCCCCTGCCCCCCCGCTGCCTCCACAGCACCAGCCCTGCCAACACAGCGCTGTGGGAGCAGAGAGGATTATCGGTCCGGCAGCGAAACACGTCCTCCGCCGACAGGCCGAGGTCCAGCAGAACCTCCTGAGAGCCGGAGCCCAACCGGGCCGCCAGGCGGGACAAGACCCGGTCCGAGGGCGGGGTCGTCAGCGAGGGCGGGGTCGTCAGCGAGGGCGGGGGTCGTCAGCGAGGGGGGGGTCGTCAGAGATGGGGGAGCGACTGCGTGAACAAATTAAAATAGATATTCATTAATGTTATATTTGACCTTAATTTAGGCTTACTTTAAATCCTGGAGGGAAATATGTAAATAAAGATGCCTTTAATCCTGCTCATTCAAACTGAATAATAATAATAATAATAATAATAATAATAATAATAATAATAATAATAATAATAATAATAATATATATTTTGTATTATTTCTGGTCTGGAAATTCGGTGCTCACCTGTATCTCGTCCGGCTCCTCGGGCTCCATCTACCTCCTGGAGCTCCGCCTCCAGCCTCTCTCGGACCCAGCTGTGGTCCTCCAGGCTCCGGATGAAGGCTCTGAAGGCCCGCGGGCCACGGGCCGGCAGCAGGGTCAGGAGCTCCAGGGCCTTCAGCCTCTCTGACGGCTGAGACAAGATCTGATCCACCTGGGCTTCCGTCAGGATCTCCTCCTGGAACAGAAGCGGAACGATGGAGTCCGAGACCAGCAGCTGCCCGGACAGATAGAGCCGGTGCTCCCGCAGCAGGGCTCTGTGGGCCGGCTCCATGTTGACTGTTCCTTTATTGTTGTTGTTATTATTATTATTGTTATTATATGATTTAAATCAGAATAAACTGAGAAGATTTATCATCAACAAAAAACAGCGTCTTCCTCTCTAGACCGGATAGTGTTTATTTTGTTATTGTGTCCGACTGGAAACACCCCAAGCGGAACCAACGTTTTACAGACCACTCAGTTTGCCTTTTTCTTCTTGTTGTTCATCTTCAAATTGAGGGGAAACCTTACAGTTCGTTCCAAAATGACATCTCGTGGATAATTATAAACCACTCTTTAATTCGGCATAGCTTTAATAAACCAAATATCGCCTTTCTTTGTATAAAAACCGTAACCATTTGTCCCGATTCGGTCTGAAGTGGTGAACAGGAGCGAAAGCTAAAGCGGCAATAAAGGATTTCTGTGAAAATAAATGCCACGAAGTTGATCAAATATGTCCCGAATTGATTATAATAATGTATATTTAACTCAGTTGTTAACAAAAAGTAAAGAAATCGGTGGATTTTTCGATTGGTCGATGGTGTTGTAGCTTCAGTGCTAACGTTAGCTTAAGGCAGCTAATCGTTTAAATTAAATATTTGTATCAAAATAAAGGCTTTTTTCTTTCATAAAATACATGCCGAAATATCCACAAGACCAACACGAAGCCATCCATGGTCATATGTTGTTTCAAAGATGTGTGTTAGTTTGAAATAATTGAGGAAATCTTCGGCTCAGTTTCAGTAAATAAACACAACTAAATATGAGTTCGTTAAATGATGAATCAACCAATACATCTATATCATTAACTTGCTATATTATTATTATTATGTGGCAATTTGGTACAGAGACTCTTTCCATGCTAAAGATAGCAGGCTAACCAGATTACCTAATGCTATGATTCAAGTTGTTATCTCGTTTTGTTTGGTCAAATATATCGAATCAACGATATATTGAACTCAAATACCTGTACTTTCTACTTCTTACATGTTGAACTCAAATACCTGTACTTTCTACTTCTCACATGTTGAACCCAAATACCTGTACTTTCTACTTCTTACATGTTGAACTCAAATACCTGTACTTTCTACTTCTCACATGTTGAACTCAAATACCTGTACTTTCTACTTCTCACATGTTGAACTCAAATACCTGTACTTTCTACTTCTCACATGTTGAACTCAAATACCTGTACTTTCTACTTCTCTCATGTTGAACTCAAATACCTGTACTTTCTACTTCTCACATGTTGAACTCAAATACCTGTACTTTCTACTTCTTACATGTTGAACTCAAATACCTGTACTTTCTACTTCTCTCATGTTGAACTCAAATACCTGTACTTTCTACTTCTTACATGTTGAACTCAAATACCTGTACTTTCTACTTCTCACATGTTGAACTCAAATACCTGTACTTTCTACTTCTCACATGTTGAACTCAAATACCTGTACTTTCTACTTCTTACATGTTGAACTCAAATACCTGTACTTTCTACTTCTCACATGTTGAACTCAAATACCTGTACTTTCTACTTCTTACATGTTGAACTCAAATACCTGTACTTTCTACTTCTCTCATGTTGAACTCAAATACCTGTACTTTCTACTTCTCACATGTTGAACTCAAATACCTGTACTTTCTACTTCTTACATGTTGAACTCAAATACCTGTACTTTCTACTTCTCTCATGTTGAACTCAAATACCTGTACTTTCTACTTCTTACATGTTGAACTCAAATACCTGTACTTTCTACTTCTCACATGTTGAACTCAAATACCTGTACTTTCTACTTCTCTACATGTTGAACTCAAATACCTGTACTTTCTACTTCTCTACATGTTGAACTCAAATACCTGTACTTTCTACTTCTCTCATGTTGAACTCAAATACCTGTACTTTCTACTTCTCACATGTTGAACTCAAATACCTGTACTTTCTACTTCTCTCATGTTGAACTCAAATACCTGTACTTTCTACTTCTCACATGTTGAACTCAAATACCTGTACTTTCTACTTCTCTCATGTTGAACTCAAATACCTGTACTTTCTACTTCTCTACATGTTGAACTCAAATACCTGTACTTTCTACTTCTTACATGTTGAACTCAAATACCTGTACTTTCTACTTCTCACATGTTGAACTCAAATACCTGTACTTTCTACTTCTTACATGTTGAACTCAAATACCTGTACTTTCTACTTCTCTACATGTTGAACTCAAATACCTGTACTTTCTACTTCTCTCATGTTGAACTCAAATACCTGTACTTTCTACTTCTCACATGTTGAACTCAAATACCTGTACTTTCTACTTCTTACATGTTGAACTCAAATACCTGTACTTTCTACTTCTCTACATGTTGAACTCAAATACCTGTACTTTCTACTTCTTACATGTTGAACTCAAATACCTGTACTTTCTACTTCTCTCATGTTGAACTCAAATACCTGTACTTTCTACTTCTCTCATGTTGAACTCAAATACCTGTACTTTCTACTTCTCTCATGTTGAACTCAAATACCTGTACTTTCTACTTCTCACATGTTGAACCCAAATACCTGTACTTTCTACTTCTCTACATGTTGAACTCAAATACCTGTACTTTCTACTTCTCACATGTTGAACTCAAATACCTGTACTTTCTACTTCTTACATGTTGAACTCAAATACCTGTACTTTCTACTTCTCTCATGTTGAACTCAAATACCTGTACTTTCTACTTCTCTCATGTTGAACTCAAATACCTGTACTTTCTACTTCTCTCATGTTGAACTCAAATACCTGTACTTTCTACTTCTCTCATGTTGAACTCAAATACCTGTACTTTCTACTTCTCTCATGTTGAACTCAAATACCTGTACTTTCTACTTCTCTCATGTTGAACTCAAATACCTGTACTTTCTACTTCTCTCATGTTGAACTCAAATACCTGTACTTTCTACTTCTCTCATGTTGAACTCAAATACCTGTACTTTCTACTTCTCTCATGTTGAACTCAAATACCTGTACTTTCTACTTCTTACATGTTGAACTCAAATACCTGTACTTTCTACTTCTTACATGTTGAACTCAAATACCTGTACTTTCTACTTCTCTCATGTTGAACTCAAATACCTGTACTTTCTACTTCTCTACATGTTGAACTCAAATACCTGTACTTTCTACTTCTCTCATGTTGAACTCAAATACCTGTACTTTCTACTTCTCTCATGTTGAACTCAAATACCTGTACTTTCTACTTCTTACATGTTGAACTCAAATACCTGTACTTTCTACTTCTCACATGTTGAACTCAAATACCTGTACTTTCTACTTCTCTCATGTTGAACTCAAATACCTGTACTTTCTACTTCTCTCATGTTGAACTCAAATACCTGTACTTTCTACTTCTTACATGTTGAACTCAAATACCTGTACTTTCTACTTCTTACATGTTGAACTCAAATACCTGTACTTTCTACTTCTCTCATGTTGAACTCAAATACCTGTACTTTCTACTTCTTACATGTTGAACTCAAATACCTGTACTTTCTACTTCTTACATGTTGAACTCAAATACCTGTACTTTCTACTTCTCTCATGTTGAACTCAAATACCTGTACTTTCTACTTCTCTCATGTTGAACTCAAATACCTGTACTTTCTACTTCTCTACATGTTGAACTCAAATACCTGTACTTTCTACTTCTCTCATGTTGAACTCAAATACCTGTACTTTCTACTTCTTACATGTTGAACTCAAATACCTGTACTTTCTACTTCTCTACATGTTGAACTCAAATACCTGTACTTTCTACTTCTCACATGTTGAACTCAAATACCTGTACTTTCTACTTCTCTCATGTTGAACTCAAATACCTGTACTTTCTACTTCTCTCATGTTGAACTCAAATACCTGTACTTTCTACTTCTTACATGTTGAACTCAAATACCTGTACTTTCTACTTCTCTCATGTTGAACTCAAATACCTGTACTTTCTACTTCTCACATGTTGAACTCAAATACCTGTACTTTCTACTTCTCTCATGTTGAACTCAAATACCTGTACTTTCTACTTCTCTACATGTTGAACTCAAATACCTGTACTTTCTACTTCTCTCATGTTGAACTCAAATACCTGTACTTTCTACTTCTCTCATGTTGAACTCAAATACCTGTACTTTCTACTTCTCTACATGTTGAACTCAAATACCTGTACTTTCTACTTCTTACATGTTGAACTCAAATACCTGTACTTTCTACTTCTTACATGTTGAACTCAAATACCTGTACTTTCTACTTCTTACATGTTGAACTCAAATACCTGTACTTTCTACTTCTTACATGTTGAACTCAAATACCTGTACTTTCTACTTCTTACATGTTGAACTCAAATACCTGTACTTTCTACTTCTCTCATGTTGAACTCAAATACCTGTACTTTCTACTTCTCTCATGTTGAACTCAAATACCTGTACTTTCTACTTCTCTCATGTTGAACTCAAATACCTGTACTTTCTACTTCTCTCATGTTGAACTCAAATACCTGTACTTTCTACTTCTCTCATGTTGAACTTTCTTATCTGCAGTCTACAGTCAGACCCTTTATCTGCAGCGTGCGTCCTCCGTACTCCTCGTCTCATTGGGCCCTCAGGTCCTCCGACCTCCTGCGGTCGTGCCCCCCTCGAGGGCTTTGAGGTCGTCCCCAAGACGAAGAAAGACCCACCTCTTTCCCCTCGCTCACGAGTCAGTCTGAGCCGTGCACTACCTAGTCTGTGCTTTCGTGTCCGTGCGGAGCCTTTGATCTTTCCGATGTGAAACCTCCGCGTGGAAGACGTGCGGTCGAGCTGGAGGAGGGAGCGGACCGAAGTGCAGCTGCAGGTCGTTGAGTTTCACATCAAAACCCCACGTCTGTTTGTCTTGATTCTCATCGGTCGGAGGCGCACTCTGTGGCCTCTCGAGGTCGCCCGTCAGCCAATCAGAGGCCTCCGTTACAACAACAACAACAACAACAACAACAAACCCACTGCAGGAAAACCATGGGAACAAATCTCTTTGATATTCCTTCAGACCCGTTCGATGGACGCGAACGCTTCGAGCTCAAACGTTTATTTAGAAATGCCGGTTTTTCTTTGTGATTTGTGTTTTCTTTCAAACATCCTTCTGGGATATCTTCAGAGACTTTGCCGTCAGTGCAGTTTCTTTCAAACCAAACACAATCGACGAAATCCTGGCTGAGCCAAAACGTCCTCAACGAGAGCAGGACCGAGGTCGTCTGTTTGGACCCCGACCTCCGGCCTCCCCTCGGTCGTGACCTTCAAAGCCGCTCAGCAGCGAAGACCTGCTTATTGAAACACGACTATCGGCTGAGACCAAGTCGTGTTTATCTTCTAAACCCAGAAAGGGTTTTCAACGCCTCCGTGACCTCGAGGCTGGATCCCTGCAGCGCTCTGTGCGTGGTACGGACCAGGCCTCAGTCAGACGCCTGCACTGGTTCAGACGCAGCTGCTCGTCTCCTCTCTGGCCTCCCCGCCCCGGCTTCCAGTTCGGCTCAGAGCAGATTCTAAACTCCTTGTATCTGTTCTCTAAGCCCTGAACGGGCCGGCTCCTCCTATCCGAACTCCTCCAGCGCCACAGCCCAGAGCCTTTAGGGCGGCCAATCAGCTGCTGCTGCTGGTAGCGGCTCAGACCAGGCTCAAACCCGAGGGCACGGAGCCTTCGCAGCGGCCGGCCCGGGCTCTGGAACCCTCCGCCCGCCACGTGAGGTCGCCCGGACCCTGCGTTGATCTACTCTGAAGACTCACTTCTTCTCCCTGGCCGTCAGACTCCTGGCGTTCCCCTCGTGAAGTGTCTTATTACACGAGCAGCACTTCGCCTCCTCCAGACATCGCTCTCAATCTGCTTCATAAATAAAGCCTGATTGGAATCAACGTAACTCTCCATTTCTATTCGTCGAGTCACGTCTGGATCGTGAGGGCCGTTCTTTTATCGTTGGTCCACTCGCCTTACGGGACTCGCTCTCCTGAACGCACGTGAGCCGCAGACGACGGCGTGACGCTGCTTGAGTCGGAGTTCGGCTGCGAGATGAAGCCAAGTTAACGACTTCTGGGAGTTCAAGTGACCCCGCCCCCTAAACCAAGTGACCCGCCCCCTAAACCAAGTGACTCCGCCCCCTAAACCAAGTGACTCCGCCCCCTAGACCAAGTGACCCGCCCCCTAAACCAAGTGACTCCGCCCCCTAAACCAAGTGACTCCGCCCCCTAGACCAAGTGACCCCGCCCCCTAAGCCAAGTGACTCCGCCCCCTAAACCAAGTGACTCCGCCCCTAAGCCAAGTGACCCCGCCCCCTAGACCAAGTGACCCCGCCCCCTAGACCAAGTGACCCCGCCCCCTAAGCCAAGTGACCCCGCCCCCTAGACCAAGTGACCCCGCCCCCTAAACCAAGTGACTCCGCCCCCTAAGCCAAGTGACTCCGCCCCCTATACCAAGTGACCCCGCCCCCTAAACCAAGTGACCCCACCCCCTAAGCCAAGTGACTCCGCCCCCTAGACCAAGTGACTCCGCCCCCTAAGCCAAATGACTCCGCCCCCTAAACCAAGTGACTCCGCCCCCTAAACCAAGTGACTCCGCCCCCTAAACCAAGTGACTCCGCCCCTAAACCAAGTGACTCCGCCCCTAAACCAAGTGACTCCGCCCCCTAAGCCAAACGGCTCTTTGGAGCGGCTCCGGAGAGGAGCGGGCCGTGAGACCCGCCTCCCTCCAGCGGGCCGTCTCTCATCACAGAAAGGAACATTTAAGTTTGAAAAAAAGAATCAAATTGCTTTTGGGACTTTTTAATGGGATATAAAAAATCATGCTCGAACAATGAATTTAAATAAACATCAAATACGAACCGACACTAACCGACAGTAACGTCGGATATAACCCCTACGTTTGTTCCCACAAGCTGGCCGGCCCTGTTGTGATTGGTCTACCAGCTTACAGATGTCCCGCCCCCCATCACGTACGCTGTGTAGGAGCGCGAGTGTTCCGTAGTGATGTCACTATGTTCCAGAAGTAAACAAAGGAGTCCAATGGAGGCGGTTCAGATCGATGAGACTTCCTGCTGTCGAGAGTTCACGTGACGTCAACGTCGTAAAGCTCGTTTAAACATCGCTCTGATGTTTTCTGTGACTTTAAGGCAAACCGTCAAACTCCACGTCTCCGACCTCCAGGCGAGTCAGAGCGCGTGGAATCTGTGCTGTCGCTGAAGAGGACGACCTGAGGAGCTATCGGTTACCTGACTTCCTGTTTCAATGCTGGAGACCACAGAGGCGCTATCTTAGCAGCCGAGCTAACGTGCTAACCCACCCGCTGGCGCTACACGTGATAGCTGTAGTCCCTCAGGTAGGCCTTCAGGCTGTTGGGCAGCGGCAGGTCCTGGACCTGAGGCGTCCGGCCGTTGATGGCGAGGCGACACAGATGCTGCAGCGGCGGCAAGGCCGTGTACGCCGGGCGCGTCAACAACAACTGCACCGAGGAGGAAGAGGATGAGGAAGACGAGGACGAAGAGTTCACCGTAGACGAAGAGCTCCTCGCCGCCTGGCCTCCGGACCTGGACAGCGCGATGTAGTGCTGCACCAGGTGGACCACGCTGTCGAAGGTGCGTAGGCGCGGACGAACCAGAAGCACCGAGTCCAGCTTGAACCGGCCGTGTCTGAACTCGATGCGCAGGTTGGTCGGCCCGGCGGACGTCATGGCGGAGATGGTGAACAGGAAGTCGCTCTGAGACGAGTCCCGCAGCAGGAAGGTTCCCTCGGACGTCTCCAGAAGGATCTCTTTGGCCTCGTTCGCCGTCAGACCGCCCCAGTACCAGCCTGAGGGGGAGAGAGAGTCGATCAAGAAGAAGAACACATCTACCCGTTACAGAACCCTCCCTGGGACATCTCATATACAAAGCCATGTTGGGGAGTCAACCGGAAGCTGCTGGTGCCTGCTCACGTGGGTCAGTACGTAAACGATGCTGTCCTTTTGTTGTTCTGTTTATGCTTCATGTTTCATGTGGAACTACTTCATAAATAAAATAATGAAATGAAATGAAACTGATGTTTATAAATGCCCGTGAGAACATGGACTGACGGTGCAATACATCTGCTGCATTACTTATGACTTGATGACGTTATGTAGACGGAGGATTTACGGAGCCTTGATCAAACACAACTCCATTCAGAAATACAAGCTTTTTAAAAGTCTGACTTCACGAAGCATCCTTCTCCGTTTTCCTTTTGTGGTTATTTTGGCTTTTCTTTTAATACCTGCATTGCCATTCAAATCTCAACAAAGCTCTGCTGGTTCTGGGTTACACCAGGTTTCAGACGTACCTGTGTTCCTCAGGTCCTTCATGGCCGAGGCGATGCGGCTCTCGTCTGATTCCACCAACCTGGAGCTGTTGTCCGAACGCCGGTCGCTCTCGATGGTTTCCGTGGACTCGGAGGACTGGCAGGTCATCGGACAGATCCACGTCGGCCAGAGCTGAGCTTGCTCAGGTCCAACCGCCAGCCTAAAGATGGTCCAAGCGCCAGTCCAGATTAGGTCCAAGCGTCAGTCCAGATCAGGTCCAAGCGTCAGTCCAGATCAGGTCCAACCGTCAGTCTAAAGATGGTCCAAGCGTCAGTCCAGATCAGGTCCAACCGTCAGTCTAAAGATGGTCCAACCGTCAGTCTAGATCAGGTCCAACCGTCAGTCTAAAGATGGTCCAACCGTCAGTCTAAAGATGGTCCAACCGTCAGTCTAGATCAGGTCCAAGCATCAGTCTAAAGATGGTCCAACCGTCAGTCCAGATCAGGTCCAACCGTCAGTCCAGATCAGGTCCAACCGTCAGTCTAAAGATGGTCCAAGCGTCAGTCTAGGTCAGGTCCAACCGTCAGTCTAGATCAGGTCCAACCGTCAGTCTAAAGATGGTCCAACCGTCAGTCTAAAGATGGTCCAACCGTCAGTCCAGATCAGGTCCAACCGTCAGTCCAGATCAGGTCCAACCGTCAGTCTAAAGATGGTCCAAGCGTCAGTCAAGATCAGGTCCAACCGTCAGTCTAAAGATGGTCCAAGCGTCAGTCCAGATCAGGTCCAACCGTCAGTCTAGATCAGGTCCAACCGTCAGTCTAAAGATGGTCCAAGCGTCAGTCAAGATCAGGTCCAACCGTCAGTCCAGATCAGGTCCAACCGTCAGTCTACAGATGGTCCAAGCGTCAGTCAAGATCAGGTCCAACCGTCAGTCTAAAGATGGTCCAAGCGTCAGTCCAGATCAGGTCCAACCGTCAGTCTAGATCAGGTCCAACCGTCAGTCCAGATCAGGTTCAACCGTCAGTCTAAAGATGGTCCAAGCGTCAGTCCAGATCAGGTCCAAGCGTCAGTCCAGATCAGGTCCAACCGTCAGTCTAAAGATGGTCCAAGCGTCAGTCAAGATCAGGTCCAACCGTCAGTCCAGATCAGGTCCAACCGTCAGTCTAAAGATGGTCCAAGCGTCAGTCTAGATCAGGTCCAACCGTCAGTCTAAAGATGGTCCAACCGTCAGTCTAAAGATGGTCCAAGCGTCAGTCTAGATCAGGTCCAAGCGTCAGTCCAGATCAGGTCCAACCGTCAGTCTAGATCTGATCCAACCTTCTAACTCAAGATGTCCAAAAGCCGTACGCTGGTCCAATCTTAAACCCAAAAATGGTCCAACCTTTGCCTAGAACAGGTAGAATCTTCTGCCTGCAGATTCAGATCAGTCAGGTCCAATATTCAGCCTGAAGATGTTCAAACCATTGGTCAAAAGATGGTCCCCTATCAGCCTAGAACTGGTCCAACCGTCAGCCTAAAGACGGGGTAAGTCTGGACCAATATTCAACCTTCTGTCCAGAACTGGTCCAGCACTGAGCCCAAAGACGGTCCGTACGCTGGTCTAACCTTTGGACTAAAGAGGGTCCCCAATCAGCCTAGAACTGGTCCAACCTTCAGCCCAAAGACGGTCCGTACGCTGGTCTAACCTTTGGACTAACGAGGGTCCCCATCAGCCTAGAACTGGTCCAACCTTCAGCTGGGTCATGGGGTGGTTCTGCAGCCGGAAGCACTGGAAACAGAGAAAACCCTTTCAGTCGCGACCCCTTGAAGCAGGACTGCAGCACAGTAATCAGATTACATAGAGCAATGTTCAGGGAATCGTGCCGTTTCCAAACTTCAACGGGTGGAAATGTGAACAGAGTTTGGTGTAATCAAATACCAGCACCAGAACTTCAGGGTTTCCCAGAGTTCAGAGGGGACGGTTCAGAACCAAAGTAGAGATTAGGTTTATCTTCAGACATAAACTTAATCACCTTCTGGTTAGAAAATAACAAATTACAAAAGTCGAGATATTTCATAAGCAGTTAAAGCGTTTCACAGAATCAATCCTGTTTCCAGCGGGAAGGCCAGAGGTCCTGCACGAGTAGATGGCACCGGGTTCTGACCCGTTACACACCGAGTACTTTGCCGTACTTAGTTCCAGTCCTTAGTCCGGCCGAACTCTTTGGTCCCGTAACTTTCGAGAAGATCGCGTTCACACGGGAACAAGTCGCCGAGGGAGGGTTACGCAAATGAAGCCGCTGACGTCCCTTCTTCTTCTCCTGCTTTGGGTTTACCGGCAGGCCGCACACAACGTCACGGCGAATACAGTGAAGAAGCGCCGTCATCCTCTCCACCGCTCCCACGTTTCATTTTGTGCTAATAAAGCCAATCAAATGGCGGCTTCACAAACTGTTCAGAGTTTACGGGGCGTGGTTTGCGATTCGCCCAGCCAACAGGAACCCTTTCCTCCCGGGAAAGAACCTGCTCTCTGGAAGGGGAACGTTCGCAAAACAAAGTTCCAGATCGGATCTTTTTGGTGTCCCAGGAACTATGGGAACTATTCCTGTGTGAAAGCGCCTCACGTCCTTGGTACAGAGGAGACACAGGAAGGAAGGCAATCCACATTACAGTCCTACGTTGGGCAGACAGAAGGGGAAGCAGCATGTCAGTTACAACCCCTCACATCCATATGATAATTGCCTGCCAGTGGTCAAATGGTCAGGGCGGCCCCCGTCTGTCTGACAGCAGCCAGGCCCGGTTCTACGGGGGGGGCATAAGGGCGCATTGCCCTCAGATGCAAGAAGAAGAAGAAGAATACAGTTGAAATAAAATAAATGGTAGTTGTGGTTGGATAGCATTGTCTGCTGCATTTATTTGATCCATGTAAACGGTAAGTAACGTTATCATGTCAGGTGCGCGTGACCTGTGCCGCTGCGAGGACAAGGTGCTGACCCAGCGTCAGCGATGGATCAGAACACGGTTCAAACCAGCCAGCCCGTATCGCCAGCACACACTGCACCTGCTGCAGGTGATACAGTTCAGATTACGGGGACGTTACGTCACTGTCGTGGACACTAACGTCCTCCCGCCCGGCTCGCCCACGGAGGCGGAGCAGCCGCAGCCGTCTTCGTTGCCCCAAACACGCCACCCCTCGGCGGCCCGCAAGTGCCAGAGGACCTCTGAGAGGACAGAGCCTGCCCAGGTGTATCTAAACAGGTACCCACTCGCCTGTCCAGCGGGGCGAGGCGCTCAGTGTGCAGCTCACGGTCTCACAACAGGTGGGCTGAATATTCATGTGAAAAAGATGCCGTCTTCTGCATGCAGACATTTCGGTTCAAGTCCGTCAGATGCCTTCACCACGACTGGCTGCCACACCTGGCGCCGTGCTCTGATAGGCTGCGTGATGAGGGACTGGGAAGGCATGATCAAGCAAAGAGCCATAGATCCATACATCTCTCATGCTGCTCTCAAAGTGACCAGATCCATGCTTCAACTTCAATATGTAAAATAAATCTTCCCGGGGGAGCATGCCCCCGGACCCCCCCAGAGGAGGTGAGGACCCCCCTAGAGGAGATGAGGACCCCCCAGAGGAGGTGAGGACCCCCCAGAGGAGGTGAGGACCCCCTAGAGGAGGTGAAGACCCCCCCAGAGGAGGTGAGGACCCCCCTAGAGGAGGTTAGGACCCCCCAGAGGAGGTGAGGACCCCCCAGAGGAGGTGAGGACCCCCCTAGAGGAGGTGAGGACCCCCCCTAGAGGAGGTGAGGACCCCCCTAGAGGAGGTTAGGACCCCCTAGAGGAGGTGAGGACCCCCCTAGAGGAGGTGAGGACCCCCCAGAGGAGGTGAGGACCCCCCTAGAGGAGGTGAAGTCCCCCCCAGAGGAGGTGAGGACCCCCCTAGAGGAGGTGAGGACCCCCCTAGAGGAGGTGAGGACCCCCCTAGAGGAGGTGAGGATCTAGAGGAGGTGAGGTCCCCCCTAGAGGAGGTGAGGATCTAGAGGAGGTGAGGACCCCCCTAGAGGAGGTGAGGATCTAGAGGAGGTGAGGACCCCCCTAGAGGAGGTGAGGATCTAGAGGAGGTGAGGACCCCCCCTAGAGGAGGTGAGGATCTAGAGGAGGTGAGGTCCCCCCTAGAGGAGGTGAGGATCTAGAGGAGGTGAGGACCCCCCTAGAGGAGGTGAGGACCCCCCAGAGGAGGTGAGGACCCCCCTAGAGGAGGTGAGGACCCCCCAGAGGAGGTGAGGACCCCCTAGAGGAGGTGAGGACCCCCCCAGAGGAGGTGAGGACCCCCCTAGAGGAGGTTAGGACCCCCCAGAGGAGGTGAGGACCCCCCAGAGGAGGTGAGGACCCCCCTAGAGGAGGTGAGGACCCCCCTAGAGGAGGTTAGGACCCCCCTAGAGGAGGTGAGGACCCCCCCTAGAGGAGGTGAGGACCCCCCCAGAGGAGGTGAGGACCCCCCTAGAGGAGGTGAAGTCCCCCCCAGAGGAGGTGAGGACCCCCCTAGAGGAGATGAGGACCCCCCAGAGGAGGTGAGGACCCCCTAGAGGAGGTGAGGACCCCCCCAGAGGAGGTGAGGACCCCCCTAGAGGAGGTGAAGTCCCCCCCAGAGGAGGTGAGGACCCCCCCTAGAGGAGGTGAGGACCCCCCTAGAGGAGGTGAGGACCCCCCCAGAGGAGGTGAGGACCCCCCTAGAGGAGGTGAAGTCCCCCCCAGAGGAGGTGAGGACCCCCCTAGAGGAGATGAGGACCCCCCCAGAGGAGGTGAGGACCCCCTAGAGGAGGTGAGGACCCCCCCAGAGGAGGTGAGGACCCCCCTAGAGGAGGTTAGGACCCCCTAGAGGGTGTTAGGTCCACTCCCCACTTATAAAAATAGCACTGCACCCTCTCTAACCTCAGAGGCACCCCGAGTCCTGTTGTTCTGGAGCCGGGCCTGGGTTTGTAGAAACCACGTGCGCATTGGATCGCTGCCACCCCATAACCCAGAGGACACACACCGCTCACACAGACTTCCTGCACGAGCAGCTCGGGTCAGAACGGGCCACACAGTGAACACCTTGGCTTCGAAGTCGAATTGAAATCAGGACGGGAATCAAGCGGTGAGAAGAAGTCAATGATCGTGCGGGGCAGAAAGAGCGAGTTTCCTTTAAATGGCGCTGGGCTTCCGGTGCATCTGATTTGTTCCAGCCTGCACGTGTCTGAGAGGTCGCGCGGCCGAATTAAAGACTGCAGTTTCACAACAACACAAAACCGAGTTTACCTTAAATCTATAGAATAGTTAACGCAGTTCGGCACGGCTCCCTCGCGCCCCCCCCCAGCACAGGTGAGCTCTCCCCCCCCTCACCTGTCCGTTACCTTGGTAAATATCCACATGGCACTCGATGTTGTGTTGTTTATAGTTGTACAGAGTAAACATTACCGGGGGTCTCGGAGCTGGCTCAGGACCAGCGATGCCCGGTTACCCTCCGCGAGCAGCCCGCCATGGCGTCACATTTACGGGTAGAAATCCTCAGAAGAGTCGGCGTTGTTCTCTCTGCGGTCCTCGGTCCTCTTCACGCACGAATGGCGCGTCGACAGAGAAACGCGCGCGGCACTGAGACGGTGAATAAACAAACAAATGTGAAAACAAACAAGCAACGATGTGTTGAACCCGAAGCACCGAGTGTCCGCGGGACACCGTGTCCGTCCTCTGCGTCTCTGCGCCGGGGACAGCGCGCCGTCAATCACCGGGAGAACCGTAAACACAGAGCAGGGTTTCCAGGAACTTTCCAAGAATAAGGACGTCACGTGGTGCTGAGAGGAGCGCGTGTTTAAGGTGGACCAGACACACACACACACGCGCGCGCACACGCACGCGCACACACACAAACCCTTCTTTATGTATGCCGAATTATAGAGAGGCTTTAAACCAGCTGAAAGACATCGTTATGACTTGCTCTCAGGCGCGTGTGCCAGCAGGAGACCACGTGACCCTGAATTCCTGGAAACCTGCAGCTCGACACAAAGGGATTTCGAGGAACTTGTTTTTCTCCCAGAAAGCAAAACAGCATGGAAGGAATGCGCATTTCTACAAGGATGAACGAAGCAAGTGCGCAGCGGCGTGTCTTGGCACGCACGCACACGCACGCACACAGGCACACGCATACACGCACACACACACACACACAGGCACACACAGCACACACACAGGCACACACACACATATACACAGGCACACACACGCACGCACACACACGCTGTAGAGCTGTGCGGGAGACAAGGAGAGGAAGGCATTCTTGTTCACAGCGTGGGGGAACAGCTGACCAGACATTCCCGGGAAAGAAGAGGCTTTCCTCTCCCGCCGCTCCTCCCGGTATCACAACGCGCGAGGGTCTTCCTCTCCCGCCGCTCCTCCCGGTATCACAACGCGCGAGGGTCTTCCTCTCCCGCCGCTCCTCCCGGTATCACAACGCGCGAGGGTCTTCCTCTCCCGCCGCTCCTCCCGGTATCACAACGCGCGAGGGTCTTCCTCTCCCGCCGCTCCTCCCGGTATCACAACGCGCGAGGGTCTTCCTCTCCCGCCGCTCCTCCCGGTATCACAACGCGCGAGGGTCTTCCTCTCCCGCCGCTCCTCCCGGTATCACAACGCGCGAGGGTCTTCCTCTCCCGCCGCTCCTCCCGGTATCACAACGCGCGAGGGTCTTCCTCTCCCGCCGCTCCTCCCGGTATCACAACGCGCGAGGGTCTTCCTCTCCCGCCGCTCCTCCCGGTATCACAACGCGCGAGGGTCTTCCTCTCCCGCCGCTCCTCCCGGTATCACAACGCGCGAGGGTCTTCCTCTCCCGCCGCTCCTCCCGGTATGTTGTATCTCTAATGTGTTTGAGTGCAAGTCAATGGCTCTGTGAGTTATAAATTACACCTCCTTTGCATATTTAAAGATTCATAATAATAATAGTTCGTGTTACAGCCTGTAGTTCCCCCTCTGTCCTCCAGGGGGCAGTGACGCTGCGTCCTGGAAACAGAAACAGATCCACTTCCGGTTCAGTGCCTCTCACTTACATATGTTTTAAACTGTGTCTTGTCTCTGAAACAGAAACATGAGTTCGGAGCTCTCGCGCTGAAGGTCAGGTATCATGTTTATTTATTATCATAAACACTGTTGTTGTTGTTGTTTACTAGCGCAGAGGAACACGCTAGCGTTAGCATCACAGCTAAAGGTGAGCCAGGTTAAACACGTTAGCTCTGATGCTAACTGCCCGGTCGTCTTCCGCTCGCACACAAAAGCTCGTATTTCTAACTAAAGGTGTTTAAAACCTTCATTTATCGTTTCAAAGTGTCGAATATAAACCCGCAAGGCGGGAGTGCAGCTTCGTAGTCTCCGTTCAGGGACGTTTCCGTTGATTTCAGGGACGTTTCCGTTGATTTCAGGGACGTTTCCGTTGATTTCAGGGACGTTTCCGTTGATTTCAGGGACGTTTCCGTTGATTTCAGGGACGTTTCCGTTGATTTCAGGGGGGTTTCACAGCAACGAGAATACGACTTATTTAAAAAACAAACCGGATGATTACAGTTTACGATCCCGCATGTTAGGGTTTTTATGTAATGATGCTTTTGTAACTTGATATCTGTATTAACGGCACGCGGCGGAGGTCTGAGTCACCGGGCGGGGGGATTCACATCCTCACCGGGCAGGGGGATTCACATCCACACCGGGCGGGGGGATTCACATCCACACCGGGCAGGGGGATTCACATCCTCACCGGGCAGGGGGATTCACATCCTCACCGGGCAGGGGGGATTCACATCCACACCGGGCAGCGGGATTCACATCCTCACCGGGCGGCGGGGATTCACATCCTCACCGGGCGGCGGGATTCACATCCTCACCGGGCGGGGGGATTCACATCCTCACCGGGCGGGGGGATTCACATCCTCACCGGGCGGGGGGATTCACATCCTCACCGGGCGGGGGGATTCACATCCTCACCGGGCGGCGGGATTCACATCCTCACCGGGCGGGGGGATTCACATCCTCACCGGGCGGGGGGATTCACATCCTCACCGGGCAGGGGGATTCACATCCTCACCGGGCGGGGGGATTCACATCCTCACCGGGCGGGGGGATTCACATCCTCACCGGGCGGGGGGATTCACATCCTCACCGGGCGGCGGGATTCACATCCTCACCGGGCGGGGGGATTCACATCCTCACCGGGCGGGGGGATTCACATCCTCACCGGGCGGGGGGATTCACATCCTCACCGGGCGGGGGGATTCACATCCTCACCGGGCGGGGGGATTCACATCCTCACCGGGCGGGGGGATTCACATCCACACCGGGCGGGGGGATTCACATCCTCACCGGGCGGGGGGATTCACATCCTCACCGGGCGGGGGGATTCACATCCTCACCGGGCGGTTTAAAGTCTACGGTTTATCCCAAATGCGAGGAGATTTGACTGAAATACCTTTTTTAAACCTAATTATTAACATCGATCCCCTTTCCGTTGCACAGTAGGGCTTTTCGTGTTTCCGACAGCAAGAGTTACAAAAGGTACTTTATCTTATTCACTTTAAATATTAACCTATAAAAGGAAAGGTGGACTTAGTATATTTTAAAGGAACAGAAATAATGGTGCATATAAGTACACATCTAAGGGTACTTCTCCTGAAATGTCCTTCTGTAGCTCGTGTATAATATTCTTCCCACAGGGGAGCTCATCCAGATCGGGGTTATAATTACAACTGCAGTTAAAGAGTATTTGTTCACTTTCTGTGTTGCAGGAAGACGTGCAGAAATGTTGGGCCTCAGGTGCATTGTGGGAGATGTAGTTTGTGGAGGACTCCTGAGGAGGACGTGTCTCAGACTTCCTCCTCTTCCTCAGCGCTGCTTCCTCTCAGAGGTTATTCCACTTTAATATTCATTTTACAGTTTACATTTGTTCGCATTATTTACCTCTCCCCTCAGGGCGGTTCTGGTTCCTCGGCCCGCCTGAAGCTCCGGACCCGCCTCCTCGTCTCTCTGCTGTTCGGAGGCTCCCTATTGGCCGGCTGGCGCTTCGTTTACCTGGAGAAGCAGCAGCGGCAGCGGCAGATCCGATTGGACCAGCTGCGGAAGGTGTCTCTGGGTCAGGGGACCTTCAGCCTGTTGGACCAGACGGGCCGACGCAGAACCAAGCGGGACTTCCTGGGCCGGTGGGTTCTGCTGTACTTCGGGTTCACGCACTGCCCCGACATCTGCCCCGAGGAGCTGGACAAGCTGAGCAGCGCCGTCACCGCGCTGGACCAGGTCTGTTCACATGATCTATAGGTTAGCTCTGAGGGTTAGCATGCCAATGTGAACACAGACCAGAACACGTCTCATTGGTTCTGACGGCAACGCTTCTGATTGGCCCGTGGGTCTAAAGCCCGCCCACATTTTAGTAATGAGGTCATGACGCAGCAAATCTGGATCAGCTCCGTTGGTCCCCGTTTTTAGAGACGAGGGTACAGAGGAGGAGAGAGAGGGTTAGTTTCACTTTGAGAGTCCCTGACACACAGGGGACACACACAGGGGACCCAGGGGACACACAGAGGACACACAGGGGACACACAGGGGACACACAGAGGACACACAGGGGACACACACAGGGGACACACAGAGGACACACAGGGGACACACAGGGGACACACGGGGGCACACACAGGGGACACGGGGGACACACACAGGGGACACACGGGGATGTAGAGAAGACATCTCAAAGGACGTTTTGCACGATGGGAGACCTTTCAATGAATGATTGTATTCACGCTGTGTCCCCAGGACCCCCTGCTGCCCCCCGTGCAGCCTCTCTTCATCACGGTGGACCCGCAGCGGGACGACGTGCCGGCGCTGGCCCGCTACGTGCAGGACTTCCACCCCCGCCTGCTGGCCCTCACCGGGACCCCCGAGGAGGTGCAGCACGCGGGCCGGGACTACCGGGTCTACGCCAGCGCCGGGCCCAAGGACGACGACGGCGACTACATCGTGGACCACACGGTTCTGATCTACCTGGTCAGCCCCGACGGACTCTTCCTCGACTACTACAACCGGTCCAAGAGCGAGGAGAAGATCGTGGAGAGCGTCAAGAACCACATCCGGAACCACAAGGGACTGGACCAGTAGAACCTGAACTACAAGGGACTGGACCAGTAGAACCTGAACTACAGGGGACTGGACCAGTAGAACCTGAACCACAAGGGACTGGACCAGTAGAACCTGAACTACAGGGGACTGGACCTGTAGAACCTGAACTACAGGGGACTGGACCTGTAGAACCTGAACTACAGGGGACTGGACCAGTAGAACCTGAACTACAGGGGACTGGACCAGTAGAACCTGAACTACAGGGGACTGGACCAGTAGAACCTGAACTACAGGGGACTGGACCTGTAGAACCTGAACTACAAGGGGACTGGACCTGTAGAACCTGAACTACAGGGGACTGGACCTGTAGAACCTGAACTACAGGGGACTGGACCTGTAGAACCTGAACTACAGGGGACTGGACCTGTAGAACCTGAACTACAGGGGACTGGACCTGTAGAACCTGAACTACAGGGGACTGGACCTGTAGAACCTGAACTACAGGGGACTGGACCAGTAGAACCTGGATCTATAAAGACTATAAAACCAAGAGACTCTGAAAATAAATATATAACAAACAAACCTTAAAATGGATGTAGAAATGTATTAAAGTTGTTTAAAGAGGACCTATCATGCAAAATGCCCTTTGTGATGTCTTTTCTACATCAACACGTGTCCCCATGTGTCCCGGTGTGTCCCCATGCGTCCCGGTGTGTCCCCGGTGCGTCCCGACCTATCGTCTCCGGATACTAGGGGTGTAACATTTCGGTACGTACCTCGGTTTTTAGGTCACGGTTCGGTTCAGCAGAAAAAGTATCACAAAACATAAAATATATATTTTTTAAATCATTACTAAACTGAATATTCACTCAAATAAATCTGGAGGACTCTATCCCGCCTCGTCTGGATCTGATCAAAGGGTTCGGCCGAATATCGGGTTACAAAGTAAATAAATCCTCCATCTTGCTCCTTAACTCGGAGGACAGGTCCGACCCCCCCAAACATGCGGGCCGTTTCAGAACCGATACTTCCACTCACTGGGTTTTCAGATCGCCCCCAAACTGGAAGATATCGTGAACTCTAACTATAACCCGACTACAGCGTCTATTTCCAAATCAGCGGACCGACGGTCGAACCTTCCGATCTCTCATGGGTAGAGTTACCACACTCGAGATGAATGTTCTCCCCAAGCGGGGACACCCTGCCTTACGATGGAGCAGGGTTACGGGTCCCCAACATGTTGTCTGGCTCCTTGAAGCGCCCACTTCCCACATATCTATATTCTACGACCCTAAAACCTTAAACTGCCCTAACCCTGGCAGGAGGTAGAACGATATGAAGGACCTTCTCTCCTGGTTCAGCCCGGTCTGGGGACTCTCTGAGCGCCGGGCCCATGGAGGTTCCAGACTATGGGCGGGGCAGGTAAAGACGTGTTTGGAAGTGATAACGGGACGTTGTCATCATTTGAGGAACTGGTCAGTAAACACGATATCCCTCGCAAACATCTTTTTAAATATCTGCAGCTCAGGAGCTTCGTGGGACCGACCCGTGCTGGCCCTCCTCGGTCCACATCGGAGAACGTTTTAATTAAACCCCTTTGGGAGGGCATCATATCTGACCCCTGTGACCCCCTGCTGGCGTCCTGCTGTGGCACCTGGCTGCGCCCCGTAGCAGCGTGTCGGGGAGAGACCGGTGGGTGGTCTGTTGGGTGCGGCTGGCCCTACGACATGTTTCCAATGATAGCTCCATCAGCTGTTCTGGCTCCGAGTAAATACGGAGATATTTTATTATATTACAAATAGTTGAGGCAAAACAGCGGATCATAATTTGTGTTATTTTATCAGAGGCACAGACAGGAAGTGGCTGAGTGTCCCTTCAGAATAAAAGCCTCCAGAGATTACGGTCTGTTCAGGGTCTTGAATCTGTCGTTGGCTTTCTGAGTGCTGAGCAGCGTCAGAACCACCGAGTCCAGGCGAGAGTCCAGGTCGGAGTCCAGACCCCCCGCTGAGTCCAGGTCTGAGTCCAGGTCCCCCGCTGAGTCCAGGTCCGAGTCCAGACCCCCCGCTGAGTCCAGGTCCACCGTGTAGTCGTTCGCCTGAAACAGGAAACAACGCTTTCACATTAAAGCACTGAGATGGTAACACCTCACCTCCTCTAGGGGGGACCTCACCTCCTCTAGGGGGGACCTCACCTCCTCTAGGGTGGATGATATCCTATTGCAAAGACTAGAGCACTTGGTTGGCATACAGGGAACTGCTTTAGGCTGGTTCAGGTCCTATCTATCTGAACGCTCTCAGTTTGTACGTGTCAACGATGAATCTTCCACGCAAACCAAAGTTAGCCATGGAGTGCCACAGGGCTCAGTGCTCGGACCTATTTTGTTCACATTATATATGCTTCCGTTAGGCAATATTATAAGGAATCATTCTGTAAACTCTCATTGTTATGCGGATGATACTCAACTATATTTATCAATCAAGCCTGATGAAATTAATCATCTGAATAAAATTCAAGACTGCCTTAAGGACTTAAAAGCGTGGATGCTCACAACTCTGCTCAAAGGGTTTTCAAAATAAAAGAACTCTGCTCAAAGGGTTTTCAAAATAAGAGTCTAGTTCTCAAACTGTTTTCAAATTAAGAGTCTAGTTCCTAAAGGGTTTAGTCTACTACTCAAAGGGTTTTCAAAATAAGAGTACTACTAACGTTTTCAAAATAAAAGACCTCTGCTCAAAGGATTTTCAAAATAAAAGACTACCGATCGAACGGTTTTCAAAATAAGAGACTACTGCTCAAAGTGTTATCAAAATAAAAGACTCCTACTCAGTGTTTTCAAAATAAGAGTCTAGTTATTAAAGTGTTTTCAAAATAAGAGTCTACTACTCAAAGGGTTTTCAAAATAAGAGTCTACTACTCAAAGGGTTTTCAAAATAAGAGTCTACTACTAAAAGGGTTTTCAAAATAAAAGACCTCTGCTCAAAGGGTTTTCAAAATAAGAGTCTACTGCTTTAAGTGTTTTCAAAATAAAAGACCTCTGCTCAAAGGTTTTTCAAATTGAAGGCAGGAATGATAGAGTTTTTACAATTAAACTGCTTCTCACTCGCCGCATACTTAATTTAAAACGTGTTTGAACTCAGCGGGAAGTCTCTAACATGTCTGCGTTGTGTTGTTGTTTGTATATATTGTTGTTGTTTACCAGCTGCAGGGAAGCCAGCAGGTACTTGCAGGCCTCGAAGTTGTCCATCCCGGCGACGATGGAGGCGAAAGTTCTGCTTTTCCCCACAGAAACCAGAGAGCTGACGATCCGCTCTCCGTAGTCGTGGATATCGAACACCGTGCGGTCCTCCTGGAACACGAACGCCTCGTCAGAAAGAACCACAGATTCAACATCGAACACGCGTCTCTGGGCGATTTGAACAGATTATCAGATTGAACATCGAACACGCGTCTCTGGGCGATTTGAACAGATTATCAGATTCAACATCGAACACGCGTCTCTGGGCGATTTGAACAGATTATCAGATTGAACATCGAACACGCGTCTCTGGGCGATTTGAACCTGCAGTTGGAGCTCCGGACGGATTTGATCCTCCCAGACTTTCACTCTCCGGGACAGAGTCGTTTCCTGAGTGTAGCCTTTACAGTTCACCACCAGCTGCTCCTGAACGCACCACAACAACAACAAGAACACTGTCATTAGCTGCTCCTGAACGCACCACATCAACACTGTTAAACACCAGCTGCTCCTGAACGCACCACATCAACACTGTTAAACACCAGCTGCTCCTGAACGCACCACATCAACACTGTTAAACACCAGCTGCTCCTGAACGCACCACATCAACACTGTTAAACACAAGCTGCTCCTGAACGCACCACATCAACACTGTTAAACACAAGCTGCTCCTGAACGCACCACATCAGTTGAATGAGTGAATAAAGAGCGACTTACGACTCTCAGCTTCACCAGGTCCTCGTAGCTCAGCTCGTCCCTCTGAGCGTCTGAAGCACACACACATCAATCAGCTGGATGTATCTCTCTAATTAACCAGTTAATACAATAAGTGTTTGTTAATCTACCCGGCGACACCAAGTCTCCTCCGAAGTCTCCTCCGAAGTCTGCCGGAGCGTCGTCAGGAAACGCTTCTTGTTCGTTATCAGAGAGGTCGTCGTCTCCACCTGCACACATCAACACTTAGACACTATACTAGTGAGTGTGTGTGTGAGAGTGTGTGTGAGAGTGAGTGTGTGTGTGTGTTACCCAGCATGTCAGGTGGTATGAACCCGTCCTCAGACTCCTCCCCCTGGTTAAGCCCCGCCCCCTCCGGCTGCAGGAAGGTCCTCCTCAGCTGCTCGTCAGACACGACGACGCCCTGGAGACGCATTCAAACTAATTGACTTAAAAATATATATTAAAAAATAATAATATAAAATATCATTCTGAATATAACAACATTAAAATGTAACATTCATTAGTAAATAACTTATAAAAATGAGATATACCAATACTTTACTAAAAATGTAGAACAAATGTAAACATAATATAAAATGAATAATTTACTTCTAATTACACAAAACAAGGAATAGATAAATATAAAAAGGAATTAATTCATAAATATATATTTAATTAAATGCAATTATTCAATAGATAATAGAAATAAATACCTAAATATATTTATAATACAAAACAATTCAGTAAAATCAACAACGGACAAAAAAACTCATAATATATATTTGTAATCCATATTTCGTACCGCCTTCCCGTAGAGCCTCTTCCTGCTCTTCAGCTTGTCCTTCATCGTGCTCAGGTAGATGGAGTTCAGGTCTGAAACATTTTAAATAAAACATTCAGTTTTACTGTTGAAACTGTTCTGAGCTCTGATGCTAGCAGTTTCCCCCCGTTTACAGTCACTATGCTAAGCTAAGCTAACCTTACCTGCAAACGTGGGTCCGTTCTTCAGCTTCTGCTGAGGAGGGTCGACTGAAACAAGAGACCAGCATGTCGATGAATAATTCATACGCGTGTGTGTGGGAGAGAATAGGCGCGTTCACACCGGAGTACTTTTCCCCTTTAGTTCCTGGGATTTTGCGTTCCCACCAAAAAGAACCGTCCGGTCCCTGCTCGAGGTTCTCTCCTGGGAGGAAAAGCTTCCAATTTCTATTGGCTGGCAGGTTGCAAACCACGCCCCGTAAAACTCTGAAAAGTTATTGTGAAGCTGGAAACTGGAGCCTTCCCCGCCTCCGGGGGCAGTATACGCGTGAAGCGGTTTGCGGCCTGCCGGTAAACCCAAAGCAGAAGAAGAAGTGACTCCCTCAGGGACTTATTCCGGTGTGAACGCGATCTGCTAGAAAGGTCAGGAACTAAAGAGTTCGGGGACTCTTCCTGGGAAAAGTGCTAGAACCGCAAGTTAGAGTCAGGCGACAAGTTATTTTGTTTCTTTCCTTCGGTCGTTAATGCAGAAAACAAACCGTGTGCGCTCTGCCTAGCTACGTTAGCTCGCTGTTGAGCACCTCCAGGAAAATGGCGTATTTATATATATATGGCGCGTGTTGCATTGTGGGTAGCTCGTGACGTCACTGTGTGAAAGAATTGATCTGTATTGATCTGATCTGTATTGATCAGTATTGATCAGATCTGTATTGATCTGATCTGTATTGATCAGTATTGATCAGATCTGTATTGATCTGTATTGATCAGATCTGTATTGATCTGTATTGATCAGTATTGATCTGTATTGATCAGTATTGATCAGATCTGTATTGATCAGTATTGATCTGTATTGATCAGTATTGATCTGTATTGATCAGTATTGATCAGATCTGTATTGATCAGTATTGATCTGTATTGATCAGTATTGATCTGTATTGATCAGATCTGTATTGATCTGATCTGTATTGATCAGATCTGTATTGATCAGATCTGTATTGATCAGTATTGATCAGATCTGTATTGATCTGATCAGTATTGATCAGTATTGATCAGATCTGTATTGATCAGATCTGTATTGATCTGTATTGATCTGATCTGTATTGATCTGTATTGATCTGATCTGTATTGATCTGTATTGATCAGTATTGATCTGATCTGTATTGATCAGATCTGTATTGATCTGTATTGATCTGATCTGTATTGATCTGTATTGATCTGATCTGTATTGATCTGTATTGATCAGTATTGATCAGATCTGTATTGATCAGATCTGTATTGATCTGTATTGATCTGATCTGTATTGATCTGTATTGATCAGTATTGATCTGATCTGTATTGATCTGTATTGATCAGTATTGATCAGATCTGTATTGATCTGTATTGATCAGTATTGATCTGTATTGATCAGTATTGATCAGATCTGTATTGATCAGTATTGATCTGTATTGATCAGTATTGATCAGTATTGATCAGATCTGTATTGATCTGTATTGATCAGTATTGATCAGATCAGTATTGATCTGTATTGATCAGTGTTGATCAGATCTGTATTGATCAGATCTGTATTGATCTGATCTGTATTGATCAGTATTGATCTGATCTGTATTGATCTGTATTGATCTGTATTGATCAGATCTGTATTGATCTGTATTGATCTGTATTGATCAGATCTGTATTGATCTGTATTGATCTGATCAGTATTGATCAGTATTGATCAGATCTGTATTGATCAGATCTGTATTGATCTGTATTGATCTGATCTGTATTGATCTGATCTGTATTGATCTGTATTGATCTGATCTGTATTGATCTGATCTGTATTGATCTGTATTGATCAGATCTGTATTGATCTGTATTGATCTCACAGGTTCCGGTGAACCAGCTCCTGAAGTCCTGCAGAGCAGAAACTCTCTTCCTCTTCCTCTTCCCTCCGTCCTCCAGACCCTCAGGGACCCTGTAGCTCTTCCCTGAAAACAGAGAGAGAGAGAGAGAGAGAGAGAGAGAGAGAGAGAGAGAGAGAGAGAGAGAGAGAGAGAGAGAGAGAGAGACAGAGAGGATTTTAGGAACAATTCAATCAAACGAAAACCACGTCAACATATTGAGAGAAAGTCAATCCTGATCAAATCAAACAGTCCAAAGAAATCACCAAATGCTCCGACCTGATTTGAAGGGCTTGTCCTCCCCGATGAGGGCGTACGGGTCGTGCGGCGCCCACACGTCCACCTGAAAACAGAGGAAGAGGAACTGAAGGATGAAGGACAGGTGAGTGAGACGATAATGAGAATAAAGCAGATAATTGACGGACAGCTGGAGGCGTCTCCTTCCTCGTCAGATCATCGTCTTCAGGTCTCCGCCTGAGGATCATCCGGCCTTCAGACTCAGCCTGGCGGAGAAGAAACACATTAACTCACGAGTAAGAGATCAGTTAAGACTTTAAATATCACAGAGCCCTGTTTCTGACCCGGTGTCGCTGCACGTGCTCCTGGAGCTCCTCCTGCTCCATGTTCTCCTCCAGAGGCAGGAAGTCATCATCTCCCCCCATATCCTCAGCGTCTGCAGCATCTGCAGCTGGAGGGGTTATATTGACACTTACAGCCCTCCGTGAGATCAGGGAGCAGATATCAGATGGAGGTTTCCCTAGCATGGCTTTGTATATAAGATGTACCAGTGAACCAGAGACTGAGCCTCCGTGCAGTTAGTGAAGCAGAGCAGCCCTTGCTGCAGGGGGCAGTGAAGGGTTAATGCTTTACAGTCTGTCACACATCTCAGAGCGCTGTGATACGCAGCATCTAACCTGACCAGGCAATGGGCCGGTGCATTCAGATAGACCAGATCCCCAGAGTCCAGCACAGGTCAAAGGTCACAGAGCCTTCATATAGACCAGATCCCCAGAGTCCAGCACAGGTCAAAGGTCACAGACCCTTCATATAGACCAGATCCCAGAGTCCAGCACAGGTCAAAGGTCACAGAGCCTCTTCCTGGCCTCCAGTAGAAGCAGGACGTGTCCCTGAAGAAGGACCCTAGCCTCACCCTCAGCTCCTCAGCAGGTTAGAGACCTGAGGTTCAGAGGAGAGACGATCATCAAGCAGACACCCAGGTGTTTGAAACAGGAACCACTTTGAGTTTTGTTCCTTGCGTAGTAACAATATCTACAGCAGGCTCTGGGTCTGTGTAGCTTTAGAGAGAGCGTTCCCTCGGTTTGATCCACATCAGAAGAAGCCTTGCTTGCTCCCGTCGACAGACTGACTAACCCCCCAGTGTCAGGAGCCTCTGCATTTCTGTCCACCAGGGCGTGCAATGACTTTGCCTTCTTCACTGACAACACTCAGAACATCAGACGAGCAGTCAGTGCCTCTGCATCAGGAGCAGCACATGTGTTGTCTCTGTGTCCACTTAACATCAATTCAGACACCATGACACAGTTCCATCAGATCAATGATAGAAACCTGGAGGACATAATTCAACTTCTGAAGTCCTCCTCCTGCTGCCTTGATATTATTCCAACAGGGTTCTTCAAAGATGTTTTTCCCTGCATGGCCTCAGATCTACTTCATATAGTAAACAAATCTCTTCACTCAGGTATTTTTCCACAGGCCCTGAAAACTGCAGTCATTAAACCGCTCTTAAAAAAGAATAATCTAGATGCTTCAGTAATGAACGATTACAGGCCCATATCAAACCTTCCTTTCTAGGTACGATCATTGAAAAAATGTTTGGATGTGTTCCAGTCAGGCTTCGTCCAAACCACAGCACTGAGACGGCTCTTTAAAGGTCTTTAACGACATCCACTGAAACACAGACAGTGGCAGAACTTCAGTGTTAGTATTATTAGATCTCAGAGCTGCGTGTGACGCTGTTGACCACAGCATATCACTGGACCGACTGGAGCACTGGGTGGGACTTTCGGAAACAGTTCTAACTGGTTTGAATCCTACTGAAAGGACAGAAATAACTTTGTTTCTATCGGTACATACACATCTGACAAATATGACATGTGGGGTTCCTCAAGGCTCCATCCTGGGGCCTCTTCTCTTTAACGTCTACATGCTACCACTGGCTCAGATAATATCAAAGAAATCAAAGAGAAGACAGGAATGTACATTATTTAAAAGATGCAGGGGATCAAAAACTGATTTCCTCCACTGCATCGATCTCAGAGTGATGAAGACGAACCTGCCGCGGCGTGAGGAAGGTCGGCCGGATGAAGACCCCCCCCCTCTTCCTGCTGCAGGAGCAGCTCCGGCCTCACGGAGAAGAGGATCAGATCTTCCTCTCCGGGGGGAAACAGGACGACCCTGAAGTCCTTCTGACTGCACAGCATGTCCCCCTTCACACTGACACACACACACACACACACACACTTAATAACATCGTCACACACACACACACTTAATAACATCTTCACACACACACACACTTAATAACATCGTCACACACAGGGCGGCAGGTACCTGATGAGCGGCAGCTTGTTCTTCTCCGAGGCTTCAGGAGGAATCAGAGTCTCAGGAGGAAGAGAAGCACAGCTCACCGTCTAGAGGGAGGGAGAGGGGGAGGGAGGGAGAGGGAGGGGGAGGGAGATAGAGGTGAGAGAGGGAGGGAGAGAGAGTGAGGGAGGGAGAGGGAGAGAGGGTGGGGGAGGGAGGGAGAGAGGGTGAGGGAGGGAGAGAGAGTGAGGGAGGGAGAGAGGGTGAGGGAGGGAGAGGGAGAGGGAGAGGGAGAGAGAGTGAGGGTGAGAGGGTGAGGGAGGGAGAGAGAGTGAGGGAGGGAGAGAGAGAGAGAGGGAGAGAGAGTGAGGGAGGGAGAGAGGGTGAGGGAGGGAGAGAGGGAGAGAGAGTGAGGGTGAGGGAGGGAGAGAGGGTGAGGGAGGGAGAGAGTGAGGGTGAGGGAGGGAGAGAGGGTGAGGGAGGGAGAGAGAGAATGAGGGAGGGAGAGAGGGTGAGGGAGGGAGAGAGGGAGAGAGAGGGTGAGGGAGGGAGAGAGAGTGAGGGAGGGAGAGAGGGTGAGGGAGGGAGAGAGGGAGAGAGTGAGGGTGAGGGAGGGAGAGAGGAGTGAGGGAGGGAGAGAGGGTGAGGGAGGGAGAGAGGGAGGAGAGAGAGGGAGAGAGGGTGAGGGAGGGAGAGAGGGGAGGGAGAGGGGAGAGGAGGAGGGAGAGGGAGGGAGAGAGGAGAGAGGGTGAGGGAGGAGGAGGGAGAGAGGGGAGGGAGGGAGAGAGGGAGAGGGAGGGAGAGAGGAGGGTGAGGGAGGGAGAGAGGGTGAGGGAGGGAAGAGAGGGTGAGGGAGGGAGAGGGAGGGAGAGAGGAGTGAGGGAGGGAGAGAGGGAGGAGGGAGGGAGAGAGGGTGAGAGAGAGGGAGAGGAGAGGAGGGGAGGGAGAGAGGGGAGGGAGGGAGGAGAGAGAGGGAGGGAGAGAGGAGGGAGAGGGGAGGGAGGGAGAGGGGGAGGGAGGGAGAGAGAGGAGGGAGGGAGAGGAGGGAGTGAGGGAGGGAGAGGGAGAGAGGGGAGGAGGAGAGGGAGGAGAGGGAGAGAGAGGAGGGAGAGAGAGAGTGGGGGAGGGAGAGAGGTGAGAGAGGGAGAGAGAGAGAGAGGGAGAGAGGGTGAGGGAGGGAGAGAGGGAAGAGAGAGAGAGGGAGGGAGGAGAGAGTGAGAGTGGGGGAGGAGAGAGAGGGAGAGAGAGAGAGGGAGAGGGAGAGAGGGAGAGAGAGAGAGGGAGAGGGAGAGAGAGAGAGTGAGAGTGGGGGAGGGAGAGAGGGTGAGAGAGGGAGAGAGAGTGAGAGTGGGGGAGAGAGAGAGGGTGAGGGAGAGAGAGAGAGTGAGAGTGGGGGAGGGAGAGAGGGTGAGAGAGAGAGAGAGAGAGTGGGACACACACACACCTCAGTAAGGGGTGATGAGCCGCGAGCCGGTCCTTCTGGGGGAAAGAGCACCTTCGGATCAGGAGCCCGACGCGGAGGGATCTCCATCGGCACGAAGGCGTTCCCATGGTAACCGGCTCGCTGCTCGTCACGCGGCCACGTTCTCAACACGACTCCCGATATTCATTCAAACGCTTTTAAGGATTTAAAGAGTGTCTCGATATCCCCGCCCTGAAGCCAGAGGACCCGCACGCTGCGTCGCCGCCTGAGTCTGACCGCTGCGTGACGAGGACGGGTTCTGCCCCCCCGTTACTTCAAGCGGTGACATCGACCGGACTACTTTCTGCAGATGTGAGCGTCCTTACCAACGGTCGATAACTCCTCGACAGCGATCTGTACTTCTGGATTAACGACGTGTCACGGGTTCTGAATTGACCAATCAGAATCGAGTGTTCAACTAAGTCATGTAATACACTCCAGTTAGACTCCAGATGCATTATGGGTAACGTACGGCGTTGGACTCTTCGCTCTCCGACGCCTCCGAGTCTCCGACGTCCAGCAGGTCGAACTGCAGAGAGCAACCACACGTCAGTCAATGACTACATTACCCAGAATGCACTTCACTGCTCCAACTCTGCTCCTCACCACGTCCTCGGCGTCTCCGTCCTCTCCGTCCTGTCCGTCCCCGGGAGACACCACCCGCTGCTTCCTGTTCCTGCCGGGAGGA
>CM070492.1:28033566-28056066 GCA_036324585.1 Champsocephalus esox
AGTACTTTGTAGACTGCAGGGTAGCTGGTGGAGGTGCAGCTAGTCTGAAGTACTTTGTAGACTGCAGGGTAGCTGGTGGAGGTGCAGCTAGTCTGAAGTACTTTGTAGACTGCAGGGTAGCTGGTGGAGGTGCAGCTAGTCTGAAGTACTTTGTAGACTGCAGGGTAGCTGGTGGAGGAGCAGCTAGTCTGAAGTACTTTGTAGACTGCAGGGTAGCTGGTGGAGGAGCAGCTAGTCTGAAGTACTTTGTAGACTGCAGGGTAGCTGGTGGAGGAGCAGCTAGTCTGAAGTACTTTGTAGACTGCAGGGTAGCTGGTGGAGGAGCAGCTAGTCTGAAGTACTTTGTAGACTGCAGGGTAGCTGGTGGAGGTGCAGCTAGTCTGAAGTACTTTGTAGACTGCAGGGTAGCTGGTGGAGGAGCAGCTAGTCTGAAGTACTTTGTAGACTGCAGGGTAGCTGGTGGAGGAGCAGTTTAGTCTGAAGTACTTTGTAGACTGCAGGGTAGCTGGTGGAGGTGCAGCTAGTCTGAAGTACTTTGTAGACTGCAGGGTAGCTGGTGGAGGTGCAGCTAGTCTGAAGTACTTTGTAGACTGCAGGGTAGCTGGTGGAGGAGCAGCTAGTCTGAAGTACTTTGTAGACTGCAGGGTAGCTGGTGGAGGAGCAGCTAGTCTGAAGTACTTTGTAGACTGCAGGGTAGCTGGTGGAGGAGCAGCTAGTCTGAAGTACTTTGTAGACTGCAGGGTAGCTGGTGGAGGAGCAGCTAGTCTGAAGTACTTTGTAGACTGCAGGGTAGCTGGTGGAGGAGCAGCTAGTCTGAAGTACTTTGTAGACTGCAGGGTAGCTGGTGGAGGTGCAGCTAGTCTGAAGTACTTTGTAGACTGCAGGGTAGCTGGTGGAGGAGCAGCTAGTCTGAAGTACTTTGTAGACTGCAGGGTAGCTGGTGGAGGAGCAGTTAGTCTGAAGTACTTTGTAGACTGCAGGGTAGCTGGTGGAGGTGCAGCTAGTCTGAAGTACTTTGTAGGCTGCAGGGTAGCTGGTGGAGGTGCAGCTAGTCTGAAGTACTTTGTAGGCTGCAGGGTAGCTGGTGGAGGTGCAGCTAGTCTGAAGTACTTTGTAGACTGCAGGGTAGCTGGTGGAGGAGCAGCTAGTCTGAAGTACTTTGTAGACTGCAGGGTAGCTGGTGGAGGAGCAGCTAGTCTGAAGTACTTTGTAGACTGCAGGGTAGCTGGTGGAGGTGCAGCTAGTCTGAAGTACTTTGTAGACTGCAGGGTAGCTGGTGAAGGTGCAGCTAGTCTGAAGTACTTTGTAGACTGCAGGGTAGCTGGTGGAGGAGCAGCTAGTCTGAAGTACTTTGTAGACTGCAGGGTAGCTGGTGAAGGAGCAGCTAGTCTGAAGTACTTTGTAGACTGCAGGGTAGCTGGTGGAGGAGCAGCTAGTCTGAAGTACTTTGTAGACTGCAGGGTAGCTGGTGGAGGAGCAGCTAGTCTGAAGTACTTTGTAGACTGCAGGGTAGCTGGTGGAGGAGCAGTTTAGTCTGAAGTACTTTGTAGACTGCAGGGTAGCTGGTGGAGGTGCAGCTAGTCTGAAGTACTTTGTAGACTGCAGGGTAGCTGGTGGAGGTGCAGCTAGTCTGAAGTACTTTGTAGACTGCAGGGTAGCTGGTGGAGGAGCAGCTAGTCTGAAGTACTTTGTAGACTGCAGGGTAGCTGGTGGAGGTGCAGCTAGTCTGAAGTACTTTGTAGACTGCAGGGTAGCTGGTGGAGGAGCAGCTAGTCTGAAGTACTTTGTAGACTGCAGGGTAGCTGGTGGAGGAGCAGCTAGTCTGAAGTACTTTGTAGACTGCAGGGTAGCTGGTGGAGGTGCAGCTAGTCTGAAGTACTTTGTAGACTGCAGGGTAGCTGGTGGAGGAGCAGCTAGTCTGAAGTACTTTGTAGACTGCAGGGTAGCTGGTGGAGGTGCAGCTAGTCTGAAGTACTTTGTAGACTGCAGGGTAGCTGGTGGAGGTGCAGCTAGTCTGAAGTACTTTGTAGGCTGCAGGGTAGCTGGTGGAGGTGCAGCTAGTCTGAAGTACTTTGTAGACTGCAGGGTAGCTGGTGGAGGAGCAGCTAGTCTGAAGTACTTTGTAGACTGCAGGGTAGCTGGTGAAGGTGCAGCTAGTCTGAAGTACTTTGTAGGCTGCAGGGTAGCTGGTGGAGTGAGATCAAATCTAATATAGTGCCGCGCAGACATACTATCAGGATGTCACTGATGTGGCGCGGCCGCGGAGTGATACGGCGAGCCCGCATCGAGCATGCCTGTATGTCCCACGGCTGAAGACCTGTCGGTACATAAAGATGTCTCTAGAAAGGTCTACGGGTGATCCCACTCCATGAGCTGCGGGCAACAACAAAGCAACAACAAAGCAACAACAAACAAACAACAAAGCAACAACAAACAAACAAACAAACAAACAACAAAGCAACAACAAAGGACTATCTCACCGATAACAACATCTAAACGGGTTTCTGAGGTTTTCTCCGTAAACACACTTCTGTTTAGTCTCACACTCTTCACTAAACTAGTCCCTCGCATTGTTACATTTACGGTACCGCGAGGTTTTACCGCTGTTTTAGGAGGAAACGCGAGTAAACAAAGTAAGTAAATAAAGTAACTCACCACGAAAACAAACAAACTACCCGCCAAATGTTTTTCCTTTTCCGCTGTTCTGCTCCTTCTTCTTCTTCGGTGGTGGTTGGTGGCGGAGAGGCGCGCCATCACCCCCAGCTGGACAGAGGTGGAACAACATGCAGGGAGTACATAGAAAGACTAAACGATATATAAAGACAATAAAATATAAAACAAATTGTATAATTTATAATAATAATACAATTATATAATTATGTATTAATATGCTATGCTACATCCATATGAATTTATAGTTAAATATGATAAAAGATAACCATATTAGAAACATAACCTGTTAAAATTAATAAATTAAATAATGTAAAACAAATCAATAAATTAAAATATTAAGGTTAAAAGATACAAAACATAATCATCGAGGTTCAGTTCTATTTCGTATATGGCTTCGCCCTCTAAGGCTGTCGCTATTGGGTAATCCCCCCGTGCAGCACTGAAAACTTGTAGTCCACGCCCACCCGCCAGGTGGGCCCCACCCTCGAGCCTCCTTCCGGTATAAGTAGGAAGGAGGCTCGGCAATCTGCTCCCTCTTTTCTTCAGCAAACCAGCACAGTTACTGAAGCACAGACATTGAGAATCATCTCGCTCTTGCTGCTGCGGCCGAGGAGGACGATTGGCCCGTCAGGCTTACGAGCCGCGGACCGGGCCTCGTGTCCCTGGGGCCGAGTGCCGGGCAGGAGTCCGAAGAAAAGCAACTCCTGCCCCGCCTCCCTCCACGGTTCACCGTGCGGTTCTCCCCTCCCTCCCCTCCTCCGGACGGGGGAGACAGAGTCGGAGCAGGGTGCCAGCTTGGCGGCCGAACATGCTTTCCCCCTCTCCGTCACCACAGCGCGGCGGCGAAAAAATCCGACTCGGTGGGGACACTGGTAGAGCGGTCCACCACCGAGGCGGAGGAAATCAGCAAGGCGGCAGCACGGCGCTCATTCTGTGCGCGTCCGTCGCCGTCTCCCAGGCGAGGATTTCCGTGTGGGAGACACAGATCCAGCGCCACCTCTGGCGAAAACAGGCGTCCGTTACGGAGACGGCCAGAAAAGTGCTACTGGACGCTTCAATCAGCCCGGACGGGCTGTTCGGACCCCAGCTCCACGCCATGGTGGAGTCCATGAAGACGGCCGCGGAACAGGCGGCATTCCTCTGTCCGAGATTGGTTAGCCTCGGTTAGCTCATTGGTTAGCCTCGGTTAGCTCATTGGTTAGCCTCAGTTAGCTCATTGGTTAGCCTCGGTTAGCTCATTGGTTAGCCTCAGTTAGCTCATTGGTTAGCCTCGGTTAGCTCATTGGTTAGCCTCGGTTAGCTCATTGGTTAGCCTCGGTTAGCTCATTAGTTAGCCTCAGTTAGCTCATTGGTGAGCCTCGGTTAGCTCATTGGTTAGCCTCAGTTAGCTCATTGGTGAGCCTCGGTTAGCTCATTGGTTAGCCTCAGTTAGCTCATTGGTTAGCCTCGGTTAGCTGAGCTCATTGGTTAGCCTCGCTTAGCCTGGGTTAGCTCATTGGTTAGCCTCGCTTAGCCTGGGTTAGCTCATTGGTTAGCCTCGGTTAGCTCATTGGTTAGCCTGGGTTAGCTCATTGGTTAGCTCATTGGTTAGCTCATTGGTTAGCCTGGGTTAGCTCATTGGTTAGCCTGGGTTAGCTCATTGGTTAGCCTCGGTTAGCTCATTGGTTAGCCTCAGTTAGCCTGCCCTGGAACCATATTTAGTTGTAATGTTGATCCTGGTGGAATGGTCGTATCGGGCTCTGAGGCTGCTCACCTGACCTCAGCTCTGACTTGAGAGGGAACGTTTGGTCAAACCCTTGGTGTTCTGTCTCATAGCGGCGCGTTGTCTCTTTCAGTGAGCGCCACGCTCTCTGTGAGACACCCTGGCTCTGAGCTCCCAGAGGCCGGAGGAACATGAACGAGTCCACTCAGGGGTCAGAGCTCTGAGCTCTCTCCTCTATTCTTCTGTGTTTCTCTCCCTGTATCTCTCTCTCCTCTCTTCTTCTGTGTTTCTCTCTCTGTATCTCTCTCTCCTCTCTTCTTCTGTGTTTCTCTCTCTGTATCTCTCTCTCCTCTCTTCTGTGTTTCTCTCCCTGTATCTCTCTCTCCTCTCTTCTTCTGTGTTTCTCTCTCTGTATATCTCTCTCCTCTCTTCTTCTGTGTTTCTCTCCCTGTATCTCTCTCTCCTCTCTTCTTCTGTGTTTCTCTCCCTGTATCTCTCTCTCCTCTCTTCTTCTGTGTTTCTCTCCCTGTATCTCTCTCTCCTCTCTTCTTCTGTGTTTTCTCTCCCTGTATCTCTCTCTCCTCTCTTCTGTGTTTCTCTCTCTGTATCTCTCTCTCCTCTCTTCTGTGTTTCTCTCTCCTGTATATCTCTCTCCTCTCTTCTTCTGTGTTTCTCTCCCTGTATCTCTCTCTCCTCTCTTCTGTGTTTCTCTCTCTGTATCTCTCTCTCCTCTCTTCTGTGTTTCTCTCTCTGTATCTCTCTCTCCTCTCTTCTTCTGTGTTTCTCTCTCTGTATCTCTCTCTCCTCTCTTCTTCTGTGTTTCTCTCCCTGTATCTCTCTCTCCTCTCTTCTTCTGTGTTTCTCTCCCTGTATCTCTCTCTCCTCTCTTCTTCTGTGTTTCTCTCCCTGTATCTCTCTCTCCTCTCTTCTGTGTTTCTCTCTCTGTATCTCTCTCCTCTCTTCTTCTGTGTTTCTCTCCCTGTATCTCTCTCTCCTCTCTTCTGTGTTTCTCTCTCTGTATCTCTCTCTCCTCTCTTCTGTGTTTCTCTCCCTGTATCTCTCTCTCCTCTCTTCTTCTGTGTTTCTCTCTCTGTATCTCTCTCTCCTCTCTTCTTCTGTGTTTCTCTCCCTGTATCTCTCTCTCCTCTCTTCTTCTGTGTTTCTCTCCCTGTATCTCTCTCTCCTCTCTTCTTCTGTGTTTCTCTCCCTGTATCTCTCTCTCCTCTCTTCTGTGTTTCTCTCCCTGTATCTCTCTCTCTCTCTTCTGTGTTTCTCTCTCTGTATCTCTCTCTCCTCTCTTCTTCTGTGTTTCTCTCCCTGTATCTCTCTCCTCTCTTCTGTGTTTCTCTCTCTCCTCTCTTCTTCTGTGTTTCTCTCCCTGTATCTCTCTCCTCTCTTCTGTGTTTCTCTCCCTGTATCTCTCTCTCCTCTCTTCTGTGTTTCTCTCCCTGTATCTCTCTCTCCTCTCTTCTTCTGTGTTTCTCTCCCTGTATCTCTCTCTCCTCTCTTCTTCTGTGTTTCTCTCTCTGTATCTCTCTCTCCTCTCTTCTGTGTTTCTCTCTCTGTATCTCTCTCTCCTCTCTTCTTCTGTGTTTCTCTCCCTGTATCTCACTCCTCTCTTCTTCTGTGTTTCTCTCCCTGTATCTCTCTCTCCTCTCTTCTTCTGTGTTTCTCTCCCTGTATCTCTCTCTCCTCTCTTCTTCTGTGTTTCTCTCTCTGTATCTCTCTCTCCTCTCTTCTGTGTTTCTCTCTCTGTATCTCTCTCGCCTCTCTTCTTCTGTGTTTCTCTCCCTGTATCTCTCTCTCCTCTCTTCTTCTGTGTTTCTCTCCCTGTATCTCTCTCTCCTCTCTTCTTCTGTGTTTCTCTCCCTGTATCTCTCTCTCCTCTCTTCTTCTGTGTTTCTCTCCCTGTATCTCTCTCTCCTCTCTTCTTCTGTGTTTCTCTCTCTGTATCTCTCTCTCCTCTCTTCTGTGTTTCTCTCCCTGTATCTCTCTCTCCTCTCTTCTTCTGTGTTTCTCTCCCTGTATATCTCTCTCCTCTCTTCTTCTGTGTTTCTCTCCCTGTATCTCTCTCTCCTCTCTTCTTCTGTGTTTCTCTCCCTGTATCTCTCTCTCCTCTCTTCTTCTGTGTTTCTCTCCCTGTATCTCTCTCTCCTCTCTTCTTCTGTGTTTCTCTCCCTGTATCTCTCTCTCCTCTCTTCTTCTGTGTTTCTCTCCCTGTATCTCTCTCTCCTCTCTTCTTCTGTGTTTTCTCTCCCTGTATCTCTCTCTCCTCTCTTCTTCTGTGTTTCTCTCCCTGTATCTCTCTCTCCTCTCTTCTTCTGTGTTTCTCTCCCTGTATCTCTCTCTCCTCTCTTCTGTGTTTCTCTCTCTGTATCTCTCTCTCCTCTCTTCTGTGTTTCTCTCTCTGTATCTCTCTCTCCTCTCTTCTTCTGTGTTTCTCTCCCTGTATCTCTCTCTCCTCTCTTCTTCTGTGTTTCTCTCCCTGTATCTCTCTCCTCTCTTCTTCTGTGTTTCTCTCTCTGTATCTCTCTCTCCTCTCTTCTTCTGTGTTTCTCTCTCTGTATCTCTCTCTCCTCTCTTCTGTGTTTCTCTCTCTGTATCTCTCTCCTCTCTTCTTCTGTGTTTCTCTCCCTGTATCTCTCTCTCCTCTCTTCTTCTGTGTTTCTCTCTCTGTATCTCTCTCTCCTCTCTTCTGTGTTTCTCTCTCTGTATCTCTCTCCTCTCTTCTTCTGTGTTTCTCTCTCTGTATCTCTCTCTCCTCTCTTCTTCTGTGTTTCTCTCCCTGTATCTCTCTCTCCTCTCTTCTTCTGTGTTTCTCTCTCTGTATCTCACTCCTCTCTTCTTCTGTGTTTCTCTCTCTGTATCTCTCTCCTCTCTTCTTCTGTGTTTCTCTCTCTGTATCTCTCTCTCCTCTCTTCTTCCGTGTTTCTCTCTCTGTATCTCTCTCTCCTCTCTTCTGTGTTTCTCTCTCTGTATCTCTCTCTCCTCTCTTCTTCTGTGTTTCTCTCCCTGTATCTCTCTCTCCTCTCTTCTTCTGTGTTTCTCTCTCTGTATCTCTCTCCTCTCTTCTTCTGTGTTTCTCTCTCTGTATCTCACTCCTCTCTTCTTCTGTGTTTCTCTCTCTGTATCTCTCTCTCCTCTCTTCTGTGTTTCTCTCTCTGTATCTCTCTCCTCTCTTCTTCTGTGTTTCTCTCCCTGTATCTCTCTCTCCTCTCTTCTTCTGTGTTTCTCTCTCTGTATCTCTCTCTCCTCTCTTCTTCTGTGTTTCTCCCTCTCTCCTCTCTTCTTCTGTGTTTCTCTCCCTGTATCTCTCTCTCCTCTCTTCTTCTGTGTATCTCTCTCTCCTCTCTTCTGTGTTTCTCTCTCTGTATCTCTCTCTCCTCTCTTCTGTGTTTCTCTCTCTGTATCTCTCTCTCCTCTCTTCTGTGCTTCTCTCTCTGTATCTCTCTCTCTCTCTTCTGTGTTTCTCTCCCTGTATCTCTCTCTCCTCTCTTCTTCTGTGTTTCTCTCTCTGTTTCTCTCTCTCCTCTCTTCTTCTGTGTTTCTCTCTCTGTATCTCCTCTCCTCTCTTCTTCTGTGTTTCTCTCTCTGTATCTCTCTCTCCTCTCTTCTTCTGTGTTTCTCTCCCTGTATCTCTCTCTCCTCTCTTCTGTGTTTCTCTCTCTGTATCTCTCTCTCCTCTCTTCTTCTGTGTTTCTCTCTCTCCTCTCTTCTTCTGTGTTTCTCTCTCTGTATCTCTCTCTCCTCTCTTCTTCTGTGTTTCTCTCTCTGTATCTCTCTCCTCTCTTCTGTGTTTCTCTCTCTGTATCTCTCTCTCCTCTCTTCTTCTGTGTATCTCTCTCTCCTCTCTTCTTCTGTGTTTCTCTCTCTGTATCTCTCTCTCCTCTCTTCTGTGTTTCTCTCCCTGTATCTCTCTCTCCTCTCTTCTTCTGTGTTTCTCTCTCTGTATCTCTCTCTCCTCTCTTCTTCTGTGTTTCTCTCCCTGTATCTCTCTCTCCTCTCTTCTTCTGTGTTTCTCTCACTGTATCTCCTCTCCTCTCTTCTGTGTTTCTCTCCCTGTATCTCTCTCTCCTCTCTTCTGTGTTTCTCTCCCTGTATCTCTCTCCTCTCTTCTTCTGTGTTTCTCTCCCTGTATCTCTCTCTCCTCTCTTCTGTGTTTCTCTCCCTGTATCTCTCTCTCCTCTCTTCTTCTGTGTTTCTCTCCCTGTATCTCTCTCTCCTCTCTTCTTCTGTGTTTCTCTCCCTGTATCTCTCTCTCCTCTCTTCTGTGTTTCTCTCTCTGTATCTCTCTCTCCTCTCTTCTTCTGTGTTTCTCTCCCTGTATCTCTCTCTCCTCTCTTCTTCTGTGTTTCTCTCTCTGTATCTCTCACTCCTCTCTTCTTCTATGTTTCTCTCTCTGTATCTCTCTCTCCTCTCTTCTTCTGTGTTTCTCTCTCTCCTCTCTTCTTCTGTGTTTCTCTCTCTGTATCTCTCACTCCTCTCTTCTTCTGTGTTTCTCTCTCTGTATCTCTCACTCCTCTCTCTTGCCCCCTGTCGGTGGCTGTTAAAATATAATCGCCCCGTCAAAATTGAAATCCCCTATTAATGTATTGATTATAGGTCGGGTTCGTATAGATCCGCGCCCGGATCCGGAACCCTGTTTGCCGACCCCTGGCGTAAGATAACCAACGATATACTCAACAACGTACCCTACGACGTCCCCTACGACGTACCCTACGACGTCCCTACGACGTACCCTACGACGTACCCTACGACGTACCCTACGACTTACGACGTACCCTACGACTTACCCTACGACGTACCCTACAACTTACCCTACGGTACCCTACGACGTACCCTACGACGTACCTACGACGTACCCTACGACGTACCCTACGACGTACCCTACGACGTACCCTACGACGTACCCTACGACCTACGACGTACCCTACGACGTACCCTACGACGCACCCTACGACGCCCCCTACGACGTACCCTACGACGTACTCTACGACGTACCCTACGACGTAATCTACGACGTACCTACGACGTACCCTACGACGTACCCTACGACGTACCCTACGACGTACCCTACGACTTACCCTACGACGTAATCTACGACGTACCCTACGACGTACCCTACGACTACCCTACGACGTACCCTACGACGTACCCTACGACGTACCCTACGACGTACCCTACCACTTACCCTACGACGTACCCTACGACTTACGACGTACCCTACGACTACCCTACGACGTACCCTACGACGTACCCTACGACTTACCCTACCACTTACCCTATGACGTAATCTACGACGTACCCTACGACGTACCCTACGACGTACCCTACGACGTACCCTACGACGTACCCTACGACGTACCCTACACTTACCCTACGACGTACCCTACGACTTACGACGTACCCTACGACGTACCCTACGACTTACGACGTACCCTACGACTTACGACGTACCCTACAACTTACCCTACGACGTACCCTACTACTACCCTACGACGTACCCTACGACGTACCCTACGACTTACGACGTACCCTACAACTTACTCGACGTACCCTACAACTTACCCTACGACGTACCCTACGACGTACCCTACGACGTCCCCTACGACGTACCCTACAACTTACCCTACGACGTACCCTACGACGTACCCTACGACGTACCTACGACGTACCCTACGACGTACCCTACGACGTACCCTACGACGTACCCTACGACTTACCCTACGACATACCCTACGACGTACCCTACGACGTACCCTACGACGTACCCTACGACGTAACCTACGACCTACCCTACGACTACCCTACGACTTACGACGTACCCTACGACGTACCCTACGAAGTACCCTACGACGTACCCTACGACGTACCTACGACGTAACCTACGACGTACCCTACGACGTACCCTACGACGTACCCTACGACGTAATCTACGACGTACCCTACGACGTAATCTACGACGTACCCTACGACGTATCTACGACGTACCCTACGACGTACCCTACGACGTACCCTACGACGCACCCTACGACGCACCCTACGACGTACCCTACGACGTACCCTACGACGTCCCCTACGACGTACCCTACGACGCACCCTACGACGTACCCTACGACGTATCTACGACGTACCCTACGACGTATCTACGACGACCCTACACTTACCCTACGACTTACCCTACGACGTACCCTACGACGTACCCTACGACGTACCCTACGACGTACCCTACGACTTACGACGTACCCTACAACTTACCCTACGACGTACCCTACTACTACCCTACGACGTACCCTACGACGTACCCTACGACTTACGACGTACCCTACAACTTACCCTACGACGTACCCTACGACGTACCCTACGACTTACGACGTACCCTACGACTTACCCTACGACGTACCCTACTACATACCCTACGACGTACCCTACGACGTACCCTACGACTTACGACATACCCTACACTTACCCTACGACGTACCCTACGACGTACCCTACGACTTACGACGTACCCTACGACGTACCCTACGACGTACCCTACGACGCACCCTACGACGTACCCTACGACGTACCCTACGACGTACCCTACGACGCACCCTACGACGCACCCTACGACGTACCCTACGACGTACCCTACGACGCACCCTACGACGCACCCTACACGCACCCTACGACGTCCCCTACGACGTCCCTACGACGTACCCTACGACATATCCTACGACTTACCCTATGACTTACGACGTACCCTACGACTTACCCTACGACGTACCCTACGACGTACCTTACGACTTACGACGTACCCTACGACGTCCCCTACGACGCACCCTACGACGCCCCTACGACGTACCCTACGACGTAATCTACGACGTACCCTACGACGTACCCTACGACGTACCCTACGACGTACCCTACGACGTACCCTACGACGTACCCTACGACGTACCCTACGACTTACCCTACCACTTATCCTACGACGTACCCTACGACTTACGACGTACCCTACAACTTACGACGTACCCACCACTTACCCTACGACGTACCCTACGACTTACGACGTACCCTACGACTTACCCTACGACGTACCCTACGACTTACGACGTACCCTACAACTTACCCTACGACGTACCCTACTACATACCCTACGACGTACCCTACGACGTACCCTATGACTTACGACGTACCCTACAACTTACCCTACGACGTACCCTATGACATACCCTACGACGTACCCTACGACGTACCCTACGACGTACCCTACGACGTACCCTACGACGTACCCTACGACGTACCCTACGACGTACCCTACGACGTAACCTACGACATACCCTACGACTTACGACGTACCCTACGACTTACCCTACGACGTACCCTACGACGTAACCTACGACGTACCCTACGACGTACCCTACGACGTACCCTACGACGTACCCTACGACGTACCCTACGACGGACCCTACGACGTACCCTACGACGTAACCTACGACGTACCCTACGACGTACCCTACGACGTACCCTACACTTACCCTACGACTTACCCTACGACTTACGACGTACCCTACAACTTACCCTACGACGTACCCTACGACTTACGACGTACCCTACAACTTACCCTACGACGTACCCTACTACATACCCTACGACGTACCTACGACGTACCCTATGACTTACGACGTACCCTACAACTTACCCTACGACGTACCCTACGACATACCCTACGACGTACCCTACGACGTACCCTACGACGTACCCTACGACGTACCCTACGACGTACCCTACGACGTACCCTACGACGTACCCTACGACGTAACCTACGACTACCCTACGACTTACGACGTACCCTACGACTTACCCTACGACGTACCCTACGACGTACCTACGACGTACCCTACGACGTACCCTACGACGTACCCTACGACGTACCCTACGACGTACCCTACGACGGACCCTACGACGTACCCTACGACGTAACCTACGACGTACCCTACGACGTACCCTACGACGTACCCTACCACTTACCCTACCACTTACCCTACGACTTACGACGTACCCTACAACTACCCTACGACGTACCCTACGACTTACGACGTACCCTACAACTTACCCTACGACGTACCCTACTACATACCTACGACGTACCCTACGACTTACGACGTACCCTACACTTACCCTACGACGTACCCTACGACGTACCCTACGACTTACGACGTACCCTACAACTTACCCTACGACGTCCCCTACGACGTACCCTACGACGTACCCTACGACGTACCCTACGACGTACCCTACGACGTACCCTACGACGTACCCTACGACGTACCCTACAACTTACCCTACGACGTACCCTACAACTTACCCTACGACGTACCCTACGACGTACCCTACGACGTAACCTACGACGTACCCTACGACGTACCCTACGACGCACCCTACGACGTACCCTACGACGTACCCTACGACGTACCCCTACGACGCACCCTACGACGCACCCTACGACGTCCCCCTACGACGTACCCTACGACGTACCCTACGACGTACCCTACGACATACCCTACGACGTAACCTACGACATACCCTACGACGTACCCTACGACTTACGACGTACCCTACACTTACCCTACGACGTACCCTACGACGTACCCTACGACGTACCCTACGACTTACGACGTACCCTACAACTTACCCTACGACGTACCCTACGATGTACCCTACGACGTACCTACGACGTACCCTACGACTTACGACGTACCCTACAACTTACCCTACGACGTACCCTACGACGTACCCTACGACGTACCCTACGACGTAACCTACGACATACCCTACGACTACGACGTACCCTACGACTTACCCTACGACGTACCCTACGACGTAACCTACGACGTAACCTACGACGTACCCTACGACGTACCCTACGACGTAACCTACGACGTACCTACGACGTAACCTACGACGTACCCTACGACGTACCCTACGACGTACCCTACGACGTAATCTACGACGTACCCTACGACGTACCCTACGACGTACCCTACGACGTACCCTACGACGTACCCTACGACGTCCCCTACGACGCCCCCTACGACGTACCCTACGACGTAATCTACGACGTACCCTACGACGTAATCTACGACGTACCCTACGACGTACCCTACGACGTACCCTACGACGTACCCTACGACGTACCCTACGACGTCCCCTACGACGCCCCTACGACGTACCCTACGACGTAATCTACGACGTACCCTACGACGTAATCTACGACGTACCCTACGACGTACCCTACGACGTACCCTACGACGTACCCTACGACGTACCCTACGACGTCCCTACGACGCACCCTACGACGTACCCCTACGACGTACCCTACGACGTAATCTACGACGTACCCTACGACGTAATCTACGACGTACCCTACGACATACCCTACGACGTAACCTACGACGTACCCTACGACGTACCCTACGACGTAATCTACGACGTACCCTACGACGTACCCTACGACGTACCCTACGACTTACCCTACGACTTACCCTACGACGTAATCTACGACGGACCCTACGACGTACCCTACGACGTACCCTACGACGTAACCTACGACGTACCCTACGACGTACCCTACCACTTACCCTACGACGTACCCTACGACTTACGACGTACCCTACAACTTACCCTACGACGTACCCTACGATTTACGACGTACCCTACAACTTACCTACGACGTACCCTAAACTTACCCTACGACGTACCCTACAACTTACCCTACGACGTACCCTACGACTTACCCTACGACGTACCCTACGACGTACCCTACGACGTACCCTACGACGTACCCTACGACGTACCCTACGACTACCCTACGACGTACCCTACGACGTACCCTACGACTTACGACGTACCCTACGACGTACCCTCCGACGTACCCTACGACGTACCCTCCGACGTACCCTACGACATACCCTACGACATACCCTACGACGATAATAATATATAATAAATTACAAAGAGGTAATAATTAATAAGCCACATCTCACATGTATAAAAACATTTTACATATTTGGTATTCAGTTATTTTAATTTACTGTTAATATGTTTTATTATTATTTTTGTATGTAATTGTCACTCCTCTGCTTCACGGCACCACATCAGGTTTTGAATTCACTTTGTCCCGAACACACATCAAACCTCTCGGTGAATAATCACCTGTGTGTGGGGAGGAAGGGGTTAAAGATGGAGGCTGCTTGTGCATTCCTGTCATGGCTTCTTCCTGTGTGACGTCAGAGAGGGGGGGGGGAGCTGCTGCAGGAGGAGGAGGAGGAGGAGGAGGAGGAAGAGGAGGAGATTTATAGGACAACAGCAGCAGGAGGAAGAGGAGGAGGAATCCTTACAAGCAGCAGCACCTCGTCTTCTTCAGGTATTTACCCCTCATCATCTTCATTATTCCATCCCGAGAGGCTTTACATGAGAGGGCAGATGATGAAGGTCACAGAGAGGAAGAGGAGGGGGTTATACACGTCTCTCTCCTTCCTCTCGTCATCAGAGGTTTCTGTTGCTGAAGGTTAGCGTCGTGGAGCTGTAGGCTTGATAACGAGGCTCGTAGTGACGATGCTCTGCAGCAGCACAGGACTCCTGCTGCTCTGCACACTGCACTCCTGCTGCTCTGCACACTGCACTCCATGTGATACAGGATATATAACCAGTCTGTTCAATCCGTCCGGCTCTCATCAGCCTGTCTCTCTGTGGTTTTATTAAATGTACCAGTGCCAGGACTGTCTGAGGGAAGACAGCTTCAGATGATGCTCCTCTGACTTGGAGCATTCTGCACACAGAGTGGAACGTTAGCTGGTTCCACGACATGTGTTCAAAGCTCGGTTGGATGCTACTCACTCAGAAGCTGTTGGTACCTAGACATGTGGTTAGATATGCAAACTGTAATCCCTGTAATGATACTGGATGACGTCCTCTTGTTGTTCTGTTGTTTGTGTTTCATGTCCTCTTGAGGAACCTACTGCTGCAGCTCTCCCTGAAAAAGAGATCATTGATCTCAACGGGATTTCACCTGATCAATAAAGGTTTTGAATTGAATTGAATTGATGTATCTTAAGATGAATCCTACGATGTTCTCTACGACGATGTGCCAAACAATGTACCCCGCAATGTGACGATGTAACGATGTAGCCTCCGATGTAATGATGTAGCCTCCGATGTAACGATGTAGCCTCCGATGTAACGATGTAACGATGTAACCTCCGATGTAACGATGTAGCCTCCAATGTAACGATGTAGCCTCCGATGTAACGATGTAGCCTCCGATGTAACGATGTAGCCTCCGATGTAACGATGTAGCCTCCGATGTAACGATGTAACGATGTAACCTCCGATGTAACGATGTAGCCTCCAATGTAACGATGTAGCCTCCGATGTAACGATGTAGCCTCCGATGTAACGATGTAGCCTCCGATGTAGCCTCCGATGTAACGATGTAACGAGCTGATCCGATATGACGTAATATCTGAAATGTTGGCCCACGGCCCAATCAGAAACGTTGCTGTCAGAAACAATGCCCGACTGTTTTGGACGTAATATGGTCGGTGTTTCCATTAGCATGCTAACACTCAGAGCTAACCTGCGCTGGAGAGCATGTGTGTGAAGAAGCAGGAAGTAGAAAGGAACTCCCCTCGTGGTGTAACCGGGAGAGAGGAAGCCGTTGAGCTCCAGACTGTTTCAGATCCTTGATGATCCTGATATGGAGTTTCATCACGGCAGCGTTTAGTTTAGACGGTATCTACCAGGTCCCACATAAGCCGGCATAAGCTCCGCCCCCTCCTATTTTTATTTGAGCCTTTATTTATACAGGTGAACATCTCATTGAGACACAGCTCTCATTCTCAAGAGCCCTGTTGGTACCCAGAATCAGCACTGTAGAGACAGGAAGAGAAACAGAGATGAAGGGGTGATCTGTTTGCTATTGCCTGGACACAGCATGATAGGTGACCTTTAATATCGTACAGCGCAAGATAACCAATGATATTCTCAACGATATTCTCAACGACTACCCTTAGACAACCTTTACGACATTTACACTTTCTTACGAATTTCTCTACGACAAACTCTATCACACACTCTCTGATGTACGAAGACTAACTCCCTGAAAAACTCTACCATGTACCCTACGACGTACCCTACGACGGACTCAACGACGTACACTACGACTTACCCTACGACGTACCCTACGACGTACCCTATGAAGGACTCAACGACGTACCCTACGATGTACCCTACGACGTACCCTACGACTTACCCTACGACTTACCCTACGACGTACCCTACGACGTACCCTGCGACGTACCTTACAACGTACCCTACCGAACGTACCCTACCGAACGTACCCTACGATGTACCCTACGACGTACCCTACGACGTACCCTACGACGTACCTTACGAAGGACTCAACGACATACCCTACGAAGTACCCTACGACGTACCTTACGACGTACCTTACGACGTACCCTATGATGGACTCAACGGCGTACTCTACGACGTACCCTACGACGTACCCTACGACGTACCCTACGACGTACCCTACGACGTACCCTACGATGTACCCTATGACGTACCCTGCGACGTACCCTACGACGTACCCTACGACGTACCCTACGACGTACCTTACGAAGGACTCAACGACGTACCCTACGACGTACCCTACGAAGTACCCTACGACGTACCTTACGACGTACCTTACGACGTACCCTATGATGGACTCAACGGCGTACTCTACGACGTACCCTACGACGTACCCTACGACGTACCCTACGACGTACCCTACGATGTACCCTATGACGTACCCTGCGACGTACCCTACCGTACGTACCCTACGCGTACCCTACCGTACCCTACCGTACGTACCCTATGACGTACCCTACGACGTACCCTACGTCGTACCCTGCGACGTACCTTACAACGTACCCTACCGAACGTACCCTACGATGTACCCTACGACGTACCCTACGACGTACCCTACGACGTACCCTACGACGTACCTTATGAAGGACTCAACGACATACCCTACGACGTACCCTACCGTACGTACCCTACGACGTACCCTACGACGTACCCTACCGTACGTACCCTATGACGTACCCTACGACGTACCTTACAACGTACCCTACCGAACGTACCCTACGATGTACCCTACGATGTACCCTACTACGTACCCTACTACGTACCCTACGACGTACCTTACGACGTACCTTACGACGTACCCTATGATGGACTCAACGGCGTACTCTACGACGTACCCTACGACGTACCCTACGATATACCCTACGACGTACCCTACGACGTACTCTACCGTACGTACCCTACAACGTACCCTACGACGCACCCTACGACGCACCCTACGACGTACTCTTTGACCTACCTTACGACCTACCCTACGACGCATCCTACGACACACTATACGACGCACCCTACGATGCACCCTACGACGTACCCTACGAAGTACCCTACGACGTACCCTACGACGTACCCTACGAAGTACCCTACGACGTACCCTACGACGTACCCTACGACCTACCCTACGACGTACCCTACGACAGACCCTACGACGGACTCAATGCTACGACTACGTACCCTACGACCTACGACGTACCCTACGACGTACCCTACCATACGTACCCTACGACGTACCCTACGACGTACCCTACGATGGACTCAACGGCGTACCCTACGACGTACCCTACCGTACGTACCCTACGACGTACCTTACGACGTACCTTACGACGTACCCTATGATGGACTCAACGGCGTACTCTACGACGTACCCTACGACGTACCCTACGACGTACCCTACGACGTACCCTACGACGTACCCTACGATGTACCCTATGACGTACCCTGCGACGTACCCTACCGTACGTACCCTACGACGTACCCTACGACGTACCCTACCGTACGTACCCTATGACGTACCCTACGACGTACCCTACGTCGTACCCTGCGACGTACCTTACAACGTACCCTACCGAACGTACCCTACGATGTACCCTACGACGTACCCTACGACGTACCCTACGACGTACCTTATGAAGGACTCAACGACGTACCCTGCGACGTACCCTACCGTACGTACCCTACGACGTACCCTACGACGTACCCTACGACGTACCCTACCGTACCCTACCGTACGTACCCTATGACGTACCCTACGACGTACCTTACAACGTACCCTACCGAACGTACCCTACGATGTACCCTACGATGTACCCTACTACGTACCCTACGACGTACCCTACGACGTACCTTACGACGTACCTTACGACGTACCCTATGATGGACTCAACGGCGTACTCTACGACGTACCCTACGACGTACCCTACGATATACTCTACGACGTACCCTACGACGTACTCTATCGTACGTACCCTACGACACACCCTACGACGCACCCTACGACGTACCCTTTGACCTACCTTACGACCTACCCTACGACGCATCCTACGACACACTATACGACGCACCCTACGATGCACCCTACGACGTACCCTACGAAGTACCCTACGACGTACCCTACGACGTACCCTACGACGTACCCTACGACGTACCCTACGACGTACCCTACGACGTACCCTACGACGTACCCTACATACGTACCCTACGACGTACCCTACGATGGACTCAACGGCGTACCCTACGACGTACCCTACGACGTACCCTACGACATACCCTACGACGTACCCTACGACGTACCCTACCTCAACGTACCCTACGACGTACCCTACGACGTACCCACGACGTACCCTACGACGTACCCTGCGACGTACCTTACACGTACCCTACCGACGTACCCTACGATGTACCCTACGACGTACCCTACACGTACCCTAACGACGGACTCAACGACGTACCCTATGACGTACCCTACGACGTACCCTACGACGTACCCTACGACGTACCCTGCGACGTACCTTACGACGTACCCTACCGAACGTACCCTACGATGTACCCTACGACGTACCCTACCACGTACCCTACGACGTACCTTACGAAGGACTCAACGACATACCCTACGACGTACCTTACGACGTACCTTACGACGTACCCTATGATGGACTCAACGGCGTACCCTACGACGTACCCTACGACGTACCCTACGACGTACCCTACGACGTACCCTGCGACGTACCCTGCGACGTACCTTACGACGTACCCTACCGAACGTACCCTACGACGTACCCTACGACGTACCCTACGACAATTACACAAACTGTCCAATCTACCCTACAACGTTCCCTATTCGTGAGGCCTGCATGCTTTGACTCCCAGAGTGCACTTCACCCTCTAACGTCCAATCACAGTGCTTCACGTTATCATTCAACCATCTCAAGCTCTGTCTCTTTAGCAGCTGAGGCTCATGGGTATTGTAGTCTTTAGATGTAGTGTCACAGTTTGCTCTCTCTCTCCTCTCAGCTCCAGGAGGATGGAGCGGTCTCAGCGGCTCAGTTTGCCCGGAGCCTGAAGCCCTCGCTGGGCCTCACTTCCTGTCCCGCCCCCCCTCTGCGAGGAAGCTTCTCCGTCTGTCCGGCTTTACTCTCCTGAAACATGGACAGCTTCCGGCTGCCGCCCGTCATCGAGGAGGGTCTGGATGCATCCGGTCAGTGCGGTTCAGGAGGCGCTGAGAGACGCATCTCTTTCTGCTTTTCTAAGTACAATCTATTCCGTCCTGTTTATGATTTAAAAACTGGTGGGAATATTTTGTATTTAAATATATTTTTATAAAATTATAATATTTATTTTAAATACAATTTAAAAAATATTTGTTATTTGATAAAAATAATAATTCAGGATATTATATTAAATAATGTTTAACGATATATATTTTTTATTTGTATTACATTTGTATCCGTTAGGGTTAGTTGTCTCCTCTCGTCCTCCTCTTGTTTCCTCTTGTCTCCTCTCCTCCTCTTGTCTCCTCTTGTCTCCTCTTGTTTCTCCTCTTGTCTCCTCTTGTCTCCTCTCCTCTTGTCTCCTCTCGTCTCCTCTTGTCTCCTCTTGTCTCCTCTCCTCTCCTCTCGCCTCCTCTCGTCTCCTTCCTCTTGTCTCTCCTCTTGTCTCCTCTTGTCTCCTCTCCTCTTGTCTCCTCTCGTCTCCTCTTGTATCCGTTTTGGCAAGACTTTTATTAAAACATTGTTTCATACGGATATTTTCCTCTAATATATATATAAATTAAAATTCATAAATATAAATAAATCCTATTATTTAATATTACACTCTGTCCCTTCCCTGCCTCTCAGGACTTCCATGTATTTAGATTTGTTTCTAAAATGTTTAAATATTCCTCCTCCGTCAGACCTGAGGTTCTCCGCTCCACCACCAGAGGGAGCCAGAACACCAGCGCTGTCATTTCTGTTAATTGCATGAATTAAATGAAGTGTCTGCACACAGCTGTCCCCTGTCCGCTGTCTGTGGAGGACGAGTCATTTTAATATACTGTTATATTAGCATGGACAGCTAACCGTTAGCTCTTTTCTCCGTGACGAAGACGAGCTATGTGAGATGAAGGAGACGAGGCCGATCGTGCTGGGAGAAACTCTGACGGACAAAGAGAGGGAATCTCTGGAGGAGAAGGAGGAGGAGAAGGAGGCGATGCAGGAGGAGGAGGAGGAGGAGGAGGAGCTGAGGGCGCAGGTGTTCCAGCTGATGGTGGAGCTGGCCGACAGCAGAGAGGTTTCTCAGAGACAAGAGGAGGACGCCCTGGAGCTCCAGGGTCAGAGCAGCGCCCCACGTGGACAGAGAAGGGTACTGACTCACAGGACACTGACTCCTCCTCTCCCCTCCTCTCCTCCTCCTCCTCTCCTCCTCTCCTCTCCTCTCCTCCTCTCCTCCTCCTCCTCTCCTCCTCTCCTCCTCTCCTCCTCTCCTCTCCTCCTCTCCTCCTCTCCTCTCCTCCTCTCCTCCTCTCCCTCCTCCTCTCTCCTCCTCCTCTCCTCCTCTCCTCTCCTCCTCCTCTCCTCCTCTCCTCTCCTCCTCCTCCTCCTCCTCCTCTCCTCCTCTCCTCTCCTCCTCTCCTCCTCTCCTCCTCTCCCTCTCCTCTCCTCCTCTCCTCTCCTCTCCTCCTCTCCTCCCCTCCTCCTCTCCTCCTCTCCTCTCTCTCCTCCTCTCCTCTCCTCCTCTCCTCCTCTCTCCTCCTCTCCTCTCCTCCTCTCCTCCTCCTCTCCTCCTCTCCTCCTCTCCTCCTCTCCTCAGGTCTGCTGGAGGAGGAGCGTCTGGCCAGCGCTCACCAGGCGGAGAGCTTCACCCGACAGATCCAGAGACTGCAGGGTGACCCTTCTTTCTGTTATTATTTACCTCTGGACCGCACACTTCAGCTTCACCGTTTGTTGTTGTTGTCCTGACTGGAGGTGGACCACACCCGTCCTAAACCGTCTCCTCTGGTCTCCTCTTGTCTCCTCTTGTATTCTCTTGTCTCCTCTTGTATCCTCTTGTCTCCTCTTGTATCCTTTTGTTTCCTCTTGTCTCCTCTTGTCTCCTCCTCTGTTTCCTCTTGTCTCCTCTTGTCTCCTCTCCTCTTGTCTCCTCTTGTCTCCTCTTGTCTCCTCTCCTCTTGTCTTCTCTCGTCTCCTCTTGTCTCCTCTTGTCTCCTCTTGTCTCCTCTTGTATCCTCTTGTTTCCTCTTGTCTCCTCTTGTCTCCTCTTGTCTCCTCTTGTTTCCTCTTGTCTCTCTTGTTTCCTCTTGTCTCCTCTTGTCTCCTCTTGTCTCCTCTTGTCCTCTTGTCGTCTCTTGTTTCCTCTTGTCTCCTCTTGTCTCCTCTTGTTTCCTCTTGTCTCCTCTTGTTTCCTCTTGTCTCTCTTGTTTCCTCTTGTCTCCTCTTGTCCCTCTTGTTTCCTCTTGTCTCCTCTTGTTTCCTCTTGTCTCCTCTTGTCTCCTCTTGTCTCCTCTTGTCTCCTCTTGTCTCCTCTTGTATCCTCTTGTCTCCTCTTGTTTCTTCTTGTCTCGTCTTGTCTCCTCTTGTCTCCTCTTGTTTCCTCTTGTCTCCTCTCCTCTTGTCTCCTCTCGTCTCCTCTTGTCTCCTCTTGTCTCCTCTTGTCTCCTCTTGTCTCCTCTTGTATCCTCTTGTCTCCTCTTGTTT